>BDDC01000766.1:0-25698 GCA_001662425.1 Chlamydomonas sphaeroides | reverse complement strand
CGGCAGCAGCGAGTACGTGGTGGCCAGCCTGCAGTTCATATGGGCGGCGGGTGAGGAGCGAGGGGAGGCGAAGGGGAAGGGGAGGGAGAGGCGTGGCGTCGCCTGCGGATGGCTACGCCCCTGCACGCTCCGATCCCTCCCCTGCGAACGGAAACCTGCAGACGTGCCCGTCTCGGCGGACCCGTCGCCGCCTCCGCCAGTGGCGCCTGGGCAGCCCCTGGCGCTGCCGGCCCCACCGCCGCCGGCCCGCACGGTAGGAGTGCCCAGCTAGTGCTGTCAGGCGTGGACTGGCTCAATGCAGGCTGCCTGCCTGCACCACGCCACGCTGCCTGGTCCGCTAGCAGCCCGTGCCTGTACCCCAACGACGCACATGCTGACTCATTTACGGGGGGAGGGACCAGATGTGACCCTGTTGGCGCGACCCTGTTGGCAACGCCCTGCACCCTGCTGCCAGGGCCTGGTGTCGGACTGGGCGGCCATCACGGGCGGCGTGGACTCGTTCTTGCTGCTGCAGCCGGCGGTGCCCATGCTGCTCACCAAGCGCGCCTTCCCGGTGGCCGTGGACGACCAGGCCAGCTCCGTCATCACGGCGACACGGTGCGGGCACGAGACACGGCTAGAACGGGGTTGTGCCTTTGAAGACGCTGTGGCGCGCAGGTGCCATCGGGGTCAAGGTGTCCGCCGAAAGGCGACTCGCGGTTGCGCATGTCGGAAGGGAGGCACGGGAGCGGCAGTGAAGGGCGGCGGCCGAGCCTGCGGTCCCCTCGCCTTTTTCCATGCCCGCTGCTGCTCCTCGACCCCTGCCTCCTTGCCTTCCCTCCCCTTCCCTCCCCCTCCTGCCGCCTCAGCTACCTCAAGGGCGCCGCCGTGGCGCTGGGCTCAGAGAACATGGTCGACTACTGCTGCGGCGGCAAGTTCGCCGAGCAGCAGCAGGCGGAGGGGCCGGCGCCCGACGTGCAGGGCCTGGACAGGCTGCTGCTGCAGGCGTCGCTGTGGGCGGCCGCGTACGCAGTCAAGACAGGGGGCATAAAGGTTCGGACGGTGTTTGGGAGGGGGTTGTGACTTTTACTGTAACTTTCGCGCACCGGCTCTGAGTCTTTGAGGTGCCAGGAACCAGCCTCACCTTCCTGCCAATCGATCCCCGCTGCCGCCCCTCGCCACCCCCACCAGGTCCGTGTGACGCACTCGCGCCACATCGGCCTGGCGCGCTGGCTGGTGGCGCAGCGGCCGGACCTGTTCCTGCCGCCCCAGGCCTACACCACCCAGGGATGGGTGCTGCCGGCGGACCAGTTCGCACGGGGCATCCGGGGGACGCTGCCGCAGGTGGGGCCAGGGGCGGGGGCCCTCGCGCGAGGCCCTCGGGGACATTGGGGGCAGCAGCAGTACAAGGCGGCACGTGTGACAAAAGGCGTACGGAGATGCTACGGCACGCCGAGGTGCCCTCATTGATCTCCTTGCCCGCCCCTGCCCGCCCCAGGGCAAGCGGCCCCCCGAGGATCTGGTCATCTTCGCACCCGACGACGCCGCCTACAGCGACCCCGCCACGGCGGTAGGGAATTCAATGACATGGAAAGCCAGCGAGGGGCTGCGCCGGAATGATGCAGCGGGCGTCGTGTTCGGTCGCAGAGGCCGCACCACACCCACCACCAGAATCCTGCAATCCTGCGGCCCTCCTTCTTCCCCTCACTTCAGGCAGCGCTCACAGCCTTTCTAAGTGTCGGCGGAGGCGCCATCTTCCTTGGGCCAAACCCTGCCGACCCTGCCATGGAGCCTCAGCCGGAGCCGCCGCCCGATGAGGCCCTCCCCTCGCCCTCGCCCGCGGCAGCGGCAGAGCTCCCGCCGTCTCCGCTGCCCCGGCGCGGCCGCCGACAGCCGCAGCTGCCGCCGCTGCCGCCGCCCGCTCCGCCGCCCAAGCGCCGCCGGCACGCTCCGCCGCCAGGCGTGGATGTGCTCGACCTGGGGCAACGGCCCAGGGGTCGGCGCCTGCACCAAGGCAACGGCCATGTGGCGCTTGCCTTGCCAACGGCCGCTACAGCCACGGGCAGCGCAGAGCACGGCCAGGGCCTGGGCCACGGCCTGGGCCAGCGCCGAGGCAGCGCGTCGGTCTGGGAGAGGCGGAGCGGCGGGGCGGAGGCACTGCCCGGCATCCCGGCGGCCAGGGCGCCAGGGTGCCTGCAGCAGCTGCTGCGTCAGCATGCGGCGCCGGGGCGGCAGAGCGCGTGTGACGACGGCGCGGCGCAGGAGCCGGCGCGGCAGCTGGCTGGGGCCGCGGCGGGGCGCGGCGCCACGGTGGAGGCGCGTCGGCTGCAGGCGTCTGGCTCGCCGCCGCCCCCGTCGTCGAGGGACGCTGTGGGGACATATGCGCTGAACGCGGTGGGTGAAATGCGGGATCGGGGCCACATGCTTGCGATCGCGGCCCGGCACGGAGCGACATGGGGGCGGGGGTCTCGCTCTCTCGCAGCCACGCCAGTGCACCCGCCAGCGCTTGCGCCCGGCAGGATGGCCCACACCTCGGGCGCCTGGTGCCGCCCGTTGGCTGCCCCACGGACTGGCCGCCTCTTCGCCCCCTGCCCCCGCCCCTTTCTCAGCTGAGCGGCGAGGTGGGCATGTTTTTCGCGCCACCGGCGCTGCTGGCGGTGGCGCCGGGGCGGGTGTCGGTGGGCGGTCGAGGGCAGCCCGACCCCGCAGCCGGCAACGCCGAGCTGGCTGCGGGCGCCTACGTCCAGGCGCTTCAGGTGCGCGGCTTGGAGAGGCAGCCTGCATGCCGTACCGGTACTGCCACAACGTCCCACGCCCCGCATGGGGGCTTCGCGGACTCACCTGGGCGCAGCGGCTCGCCTACATCTGTGTGTCGTGCTGTCATACTGCCGCACGCTGCGTGGCATGCGCGCGCTGACGGGGGCCGGGGCACGCCGCTCCCTCCACCTTCCTGCAGGGCCGGCCGCCGTCGGGCTTCAACCTCACCCTGGGTGGGTGGGTGGCCTGGCGACAGCCCCGGATGCCGGGGGGGCGCCTCGTTGCCGTACCGTGGCCCGCGAGCGCACTGCCTCTGGTCCCACCGCGCATCTCTGGCATTCGCGAGGCTGAGGGGGCCCTCCTGCCTGCGCTGCTGTGATTGACAGACGCTCCTGCTCCTTGCTTGCGCTGCTGTCTTGCGTTATCGCAGTGTCCAGCACGATCGCCAAGGCGCGGCTCACCATCCCCCGGGGCACGCCCGGATCGGACGGCCTCTACGCCCTCATCGACGCCATCACTCAGCTAGGCGGCATACTGCCCACCTACACCTACCCGCCCGCCCGGCCGCCGCCGCCGCCACCGCCACTACGCTCGCCACCAGCCCGGCCCCCGCCAGTCCAATCTCCCTCCCCTGGCGGCGGCGGCGGCGGTCCAGTCAACGGCCTGTTCGCCTACCTCGGGTGCTACGGCGACTCGCTTGCCGTACGGGCGCTCCCTGTACGGCTAATCGCCGTTGACCGGGCGTTGACCGCGGAGCGCTGCGCGGCCGAGGCGCTAAAGGCCTCTGCGCAGTACTTTGGGCTGCAGGGCAGCGCCTGCTTCGGAGGCAGCAACGCTACGGCGGCGCTGCAGTACGGCAGGTCGCCCGACGCGGACTGCGCCACGGTGTGTGCGGGCGACCGGCGGCAGTCGTGCGGCCTCCTGTCGTCCGGCCGCGTGCTGCTCAGCTTGTACGAGATGGTGGTTTCTCTCGGATAGATATGTACGGCGAAACGTCATAGCAGGACCAGCTGCTGACCATTACCCAGTGTGACTAGGAACCGCCTTTTGGCACACCGTCCGTGGGCCCATTCCGTGGTGACCAGGAGGGGCGGCGGCCAGAGGTTGCTAGGGGCTTAAGTCGGGAGGGCCAATTGACCCCGGAAGTGGTTGGTATGTTCGTATCTTGTCTGGATGTTGCTTTGTGGGCAGATAATTACGTCTTCCGTACATGTAGGTGACATAATCGTACATCCAGGCCTGTTAATGTCCGGGTCACACGCGCGCAAATAGGCACCGTGAACTCTAAGAACCGCATGTTACAAGATGGTAAGAGGAGTTATGGATTTTGAAAGCTGCGCCTACATCCTGCGCCGGCTCGTGGGTGTGAGCGTGCTTGCTTGCATACTGTTACTTGCAGTTACTTGGCACTTGGTCCTGTGCTGCGCATTCGTTTTCTTTGGGCCACTTGCAGGTTTGGGACGTAGCACGAGTTGGGGGTACGCCCAAAGAAAGCGAAAGTACGCTCCTTTTCCCATCCCGGATGGGGGCCACCTTGTCCCAGTCTGATTGATCCAGGAGGATTGATCTGAGCGCAGGGATGCTGCCATGCAAGGTGCGGGCTTGCTGCGGCGTTGGTTCGTGCTGGCTGAGGAACGGCTTTCGGCTTAGGCAGCTGCTTGCTCGAATTGTAAAGCAGCATGACACTATGGCTACGGGCCGCGGCCTCCCTGGCGCCCTTGCTAGTTGCGGCAAGCTTGTGGCTCGGGCGGCTGTTGCTGCGGGGAAGGGAGGGGGGTCTCCGCTGGCGTGAAGGCTGCAGTCGCTTAGCTGTACGTGTGTCGTACGGTGTCTGTACGCGTGGCCATGACCAGCTCGCTATGCCAATCTCACATGCTTGGCAGTTTACATCACGGATGAATGGCACATTCCACCGCAGCCGGCTCTGCACAACTGCACCGCAGTCGCGCGCCAGTGCGAGGTCCGGTGCGCACCTCCCTCGACAGCATTCCGTTCCTGGCACGTCAGGCCTGGAAGGCCGCTGCTGCGTCTCCTGCAATGCGCCGTTGCCTTAGTTGTCCGCTGCTAGGTGCTACGGACCTGCCCCCTACACCTCCAACCCCTGTCCCCAACATATGCAACGCACGCGGCCTGTGACGCGCACGCAGCTATCTACCGGCCATCCACGTACCGCTCCTGCTATCGCGCTGGGCGCAGAGCCCAGCCCCGCCGTCCAAAACAAGTCCCACGAGCCGACCACCGGCGAGCGGCGCACATGCAATCGCGTCGGGCAAGCAGCTCTTTATCGTTGGTAAGGCGGCACCACGACACACGACTCACGGAACACCAACGCCCAACACAGGCCTCGCGACGGCGCGTCGCCTGGGCCCTAGGGGCACAGCACCGATTGAGCAGTGGTGCGCTTGCGGAACCGGCACGCCCGCTCGCGCTCGCGCCCACCCGCGGTTGGGCCTGCGACCAGCACCAGGAAGCAACAACGAGGACACGACACCGCACACACGCGCCATGTACGGTACAGGTCACAGCCGCTGCCCCCTTGCCCCAGCAACACCAGGTAGGCCCAACCACCACGCTCGCCTGCCCACAGCCAAACCATGCTCTCCGAGAGTGCTCATTCTACGGCCTATCTGCAAGCTGCCACCAGCCCGCGTCGCTGCTGCGCCGACGTCTGGGCCGTTCCCACGCCCCGCTTTGGACCGCACGCTTCCTGCCGCCCCAGGCCGCCCCAGAGTGGCCATGCGGAGTGTTCCGTACCCACTCGCGTTTCCCGCCCACAGCACAGCACTCCAGTGTAGCACGCCGCCACGTAACGGCCCACCTCATATTCGCTTGGCCCCATCCCACCCACCCCCACCCCGCATGACGCCGCAATGACTCATCATGCGTTGTAGATATCCGCCATGAGCCGCTCCTCCTCCTCGTAGCCGCCCGGCACGCCGCCGCCGCCGTATGCGCCGCCGCTGTTGTACATGCTGGCGTTGCCGTACAGCTCGGCCTCGTTGTACCTTAACAGGTTGAAAAAGCGGCCAGCCGGTCAGTTGCCGCGCTCCCAGCACATCCGGCCGATGCGCGCAGCAGGGCCCCAGCTCCGCCCCGCCCTTGGCCCCGCGCGAGCCCCCGCACTGGTCCTCGCCCGCCTCCACAGCCGGGCCCTGCTAACAGCCAGCCCAGAAGACAGGCAGCCCAGGGCCTCAGCTCGGACGCAGCCACCCGGTACTGCGGGGTTACTCGCGACCGCTCCGCGAGCAGAGGAGCTTCCCAGCCAGGCCCAGCCCAGGGTCCCAGCCCCGGCCTACACTAATCGTGGGGCCGCCACTGCTGCTCACCCGTCGTAGCCATCTGCCTCGCCCTCGCCGTCGTCGTCCTCGTCGTCGTCGTCGTGGCCCATCTCCATGTGCGCGTGTGGTTCCGTGGTTATGGTCCTGCGGCGGCAGCCAGCACAGCAACATCAGCCAAGCACCCCCAGCCCCCTGCAGCCGGCACCAGAGCCGCAACCGGCCCCGGCCGTAGATCGTTACCAGCAGCCGCCAGCCGCGGGGCCACGCTGCCCTCCGCTGCATCGCACGCCCCGCGCCGGCCTCCAGCCCCCTCGGCTGCCTGCCGCACCTGCGGATCACCTCCACCGCCACCACCTCCTGCTCGCACTCCACGAAGCGCTCCATGGCCTCCTGCACCAGGCTGGCGTTCTGGCTGCGGTGCAGCGCCGCCATGACGCTGGGCTGGCTGCGGTACTTGTTTACCTGAGGACGCGCCAGGAGGCCGGGAGGGGGGGCATGCAAACATATGATGCCGAAGGCATGGGGGGCGGCATACCCGGCCAGGGCAGGTTGGGGCGGTGTGAAATGGGTGGAGGTTGCGATAGCAGTGACTAAGGTCCCGGGGACACGGACGGGGGCAGGCCAGGGACGAGGCGGGGGCGCCAGCAGCGCGGCGAGAGGAGGGCGCGGAGCCCGGAGGCGAGGGAGCAAGGGCACGCTGCCCAGCCCACCATCACGTCCTTGACCACGGCGCCAGCAGCGCCAACCCACCAAGCGACGCCGCCCCAAGCCCGCAGCGCTCCGCGCCCTTCCGCACGCACTCCCCCCGTCCGCACCTTTTCGTTCTTTATGACCAGCAGCGTCACCAGCCCCTTTGCCACCACCGTGCTTGGGCTGGGCGCGGGCTTGCCGTCGATGCACAGCTCGCCCACCACCGAGCCCGGGCCGCGCGTGGTGATGAGCTGCATGCTGCCCCGCCGCTTGCGCCGCACCGCGTGCTGCTTGGCGCGCAGCACCATCTGCGCCATGCGGCTGTGCATCGAGTCGGAGCGCTGGATGGCCTTCTGCGCCAGCTTGCTGGTGCTGGACCACTCCTGCGCAGGCGGGACAGACGACACACGTTCACATGTTGGTGCTGGCATGTTGTGCAGCGTGGGGCGTGCGTAGGGAGCCCGTAGGTTGCGCGTCGCGGTGGGGCCTGCTGCTGGCGCCGCTGCCCCTCCCATCGCTGCCTTTCCGGCGGCTGGACCGCAGCCCGCGCCCCCCGCGCTGCCGCTGCCGCCCCAGGACCCGGACACCGCTGCGGGGGCAGCTAACGATGCGCCCACCTGGATGGAGGAGCGGTCCAGCGGCGCGCCGCCCTGGGACACGCCCAGGATGCGCGTGAGCATGGACGTGGCCTGCGCCGACGACGTGGAGTGCCTCCGCATGCGCTGGCGCACTCGCTGCAGTGAATACGGGGAGCATCAGAGGCGTGTGCAAGGACACAGTTCAGGCTTGAGGGGGCCGCAGCAGCAACGAAAGACACGCGGCCGCAGCCAGCAGTCGGGACCGCCACCCACGCCCTGGCTCCCGTGTCCCGCCCCAGCACGCGCGCCGCCACTCACGTCCATGGGGTTGCGGAAGCGCGGCAGCGGCTGTGCCGAGTGCAAGGGTCCCCCTGAGGGCCGGTCCATGGTGTGCCGCATGGGCGCACTGCCGCGGTCCATGACGCCCTCCGTGTACGCGTGGCGCACGCACTGCGAGTCATCCGTCAGACGTCCGTCGCCGGTGTAGTCGTACCGGTCGCCGCCGTCGTCGTCCTCGTCCTCCTCCTCGCCGTCCACGCTCTGCGGCGTGGTCCGGCTCGGGCGGCTGCCGCGGCTGCGCCGCCCCGCGTCGACGACGGCGCCGTCGTAGGCGTCCAGCTCCTCGTCGTCGGCGGCGCGTGCGCCGACGCCGCCGGGGCGGGCGGCTCCGGACGTCATGGCCGCGACGGCGCCGCCACCGCCGAGCACGTCGTCTGTCGCCGAGCGGCGCACGCCGCTGCGCGCGCGCCCCATGATGGCGGCTGCGTTGGGGTGCGTTGGCAGCACCAGCGCCGGCGGCTCGACCTCCTCGCTCGCGGCCGCCGGGTCGCCGTTGCCGGTGCCGCGGCGGGAGGGGAAGGCCGGCGGCGCCGCCGCTGCGGCCGGCGCCGGCGGAAGCTCGATGATGCTCCCGGGCAGCCCGGAGCCCGCCACCTGCACCGGCGTCGGCCGCTCGCGGCGCCAGCCGCCGCGCAGCGATGCGGTCATGCTGATGTCCGCGTTGCTGATGATGGACTCAGTGCTGCCGGGGTTCTTGTGCAGCTCGCTGCTGCTCTCCTTGTCGCGGCTGCTGCGCGCCTCAACCAAAGCCGCCGCCACCGCGCGCAGGCCGCCGGGCGCGTGCTCGGCCGACAGCCGGCGGCCCGTCGACGAGCTGGGCGACAGGGAGCCCGCCGGCAGCACGCCACCGCCGGCGGCGCCGCTGCCGCCACCGGAGGACCCCACCACGATGCCGCCGCCGCCGAGGTGCCTGTAGCTCGAGGCGCCGCCGGCGGTCACGCTGAGCCGCCGCGACTCGGTCGCGGACAGGAACAGCACGTCCTCACCCGCGCCGCTACTGCCTCTGCCGCTGTGGCCAGGGCCCGGCGGGTGCGGCAGGCCGCCGGGCCCGTGGCGCGAGCCCGGCGCCGCCGCCGCAGCGTGCGGCCCCAACAGCGAGGCGCTGCGGCGGCTCGAGGACCCGACGACGGCGGCGCTGTGGGCGGGGTGCTCCTGGACGTAGCCGCTGCTGCCGCGCTCCAGGCCGCTGGGCGCGCCCTCCTCGTCCAGAGCGCAGCGTGAGGCCCTGAGGCAGAGGGGCAGCGGCCGTGTGGGCGAGGCGGCGACGGTGCAGGGTCCTGGGTCGCGTGTGCCGCCTAGCCCCAGCAGCGGCGCACTTACTGCTGGGGGCTGCGCCGCCGCCCTGTGCCGTGTGCCGCTGCCCGGCAGCGCGCCCTGCGCTTGTGAGCGAGGCCAGGCCCCCGGATGCTCTACAGCCTTCACCACCCCGGCCGTCAGGTCAAAGCCGCCGCAGCGAGGACTGGCAGCGCCTGCCCCTACCCTCACAGCCCCTCCTGGCTCAGCCGCCTGCCCCAGCCCTCAGTGCGCAGGCGCACCAGCCCCAGCCGCCAACACGACGCCCGGCGCAAGACCCAATGCTCCCGCGCTGCCGGCTTCCTCAGCAGCCGCTGCCACATCCCAGAACCGCACGGCACGGCCCGCTCCCACCTGTTGGACGCCGCCCGGCCAAGGAGCGCGTTGCGGCTGCTGGTGGTCGCTACGCCGCCCGGGTCCGCCCCTGACAGACGACTGGGCGTGCGTATCCCGCTGTCGTGCCTGCGCGAACGCGACGGCCGCGAGAGGGCAGGTGCGTCAGGGCTGCATGCTCCGCCACCAGCGGGCCGCTACAAGTGCATGCGCGCCTGTCCCAGCCAGCAGCCAAAGCGCACGCCCACGCAACGCAGCGCCTCCCCAAGGCTGCCGCACCTCTGCAGCCGCGGGTTGAAGCTGGGCTCCTGCGTGAGGTGCCGCCGGCTGGCGCTCGGCGACGTGTGCGGCGGAGAGGGCACCAGGAAGGGGCTCTGCGCGGGCTCGCGCGCCGAGGCTGTCGGCCGCAGCAGGTCGATGCCGGGGCTGCCGCCGGGCCCTGTCGGCGGCTCACGCGGGCCCTGCGGCTCGTGCTGCGACTCCTCCTCCTCCAGCGCGTCCGCGGCCATGCTGCAGGACAGGCCCAGCGGCGAGGGGCTGCACACCATGCCCATGTTGCCCGCCGAGTAGGAGGGCACCCGCAGCTGCAGGTTTCCGCCGTTGATGGACAGCCGGTTCACAACCGACCCCAGCGTCGCGGCCGTGACGAGCGTGCTGGCGCCGCCGCCGCCGCCGCCGCCGCCAGACAGCTGGCTGGCGGAGAGGCCGCTATGACCGCCGCCACCTCCGCCGCCGCCTCCTCCGGTGGCGGCCGCCATGGTGGAGAGCGGGCTGGCGCTGTAGCGCGGGGACATGGCCTGCATGGTGATGCTGGCCTGCCGCGGCGACGGGATGGCGCCGCCCATGGGCCCCACGCTGTGCGAGGGTGAGCGGCTGAGGTTGCTAGGCCCGCGGCCGGGGCTGCCTGGCGCAAAGGCAATCATGGGGCCGCCGCCGCCGGGGCCCAGGTGCGAGGGCGTGTGCAAGTGCGCGGCTGGGTGCAGCCCTCCGAACGCGGTCGGCGAGGCGGCAGCGCTCTGCGACCGCAGCGACGGCAGCGGCACTGAGGCGGAGGCGTGGGAGCGGGAGGAGCCGTCGCCGGGGCCGCTCCCGCTGCCGCCGCCGCCGCCACCGCCCGAGGCGGCGGCGACGAGCAGCTGCGTACCGGCCGAGGCGCCGGCGGTGGAGGAGTGCAGGTGGCTCATGTGGCGTACGGCCAGCGACTGGCTGGCGTAGCGCGGCGCGAGTGTGGTGGAGGGGTGGCGCGGCAGCAGCGTCTGGCTGCCGTGGCGCGGCGTGACGGCGACCGAGGCGGTGCGCGGCGACGAGCCCAGCGGCGACACGCGCCGGCTGCGGGGCGGGGGCAGAGGGCGGCCGGGGCGGAGGGCGTCAAGGGCAGTGGGAGCGGCGGCCGGGGCAGCCAGGCCAGCGGGTGCACCGCATGTGAAGCAAAGCCTAGAGCTCGTGGCAGCACAGTTGCGGCCGGCGCCCCGATGGCCGCACGGGCAGGTGCCCTGCAGCGGGGTCGGTGCTGGCTGGCCGCTGGCTGGCCGCCCGCTGCTCACTTGTCAGACAGGCGCGACCCAAACAGCGCCATGAAGTCGTCCACCCGCTTGCCCGCGCCCTCCACCTCCTCCACCGCCTCCGCGTGCTCGCCGTCGCCGACGCTGCCGTCCGGGTGCTCGTCCGTGTGGGTGTCGTCGTCGCTCCTGAAAACAGCGCCGACAGCATGGGCCACATTACCAAACACCGCACCCCTGCCTTGGGACCTTTCACTTTACGCCTCCCCAACCCATCCCAGCTCGCGCACACTGCAGCGACGCCCTTCCGGCCACCTGCCGGAGCCCGCGTCGGCCCCACACCCCCAGCTGCCCCCAAGCGGGCCCCACCGGTGCCTGCCGTCCAGCACGTTGGCGGTGGCTGTGACCACTGCCTCATCCTCCTCGTCCTCCTCGTCGTCGATGGCATCCGCGAAGTCCTCGTCCGCCACCAGCTTCTTCTCGCTGGGCATCAGCAGCAGGTCCACGTAGCCGTCCTTGAGGGAGGAACAGATGGGTTAGGGAACAGGTTTGGGCTCACTTTCTATGCTGCCAAGGATCGTCGAGAACGGTCATAGCGACGACGAGGCTCGGCCGGCGCCAGTGCCCTTCGCAGCCCGCGGCTCGTGCCGAATCTGCCCCTGCTTCTTCCGCCTCCCTTCCCGCCAATCCTTTCCCCGCCCTGCCCCATCCCCCTTCCCCGGGCCGCACCTGGACGTAGTAGAGGCCCTCGGGCACCTGCCCCTGACTGCGGGGCAGCGCGGCAGCACACCGGGGAGGGTGCAGAACCCAGGGGCCACACGCCGTCAGCCACGACCACACACGCCGCCGGCACGCGTTGCCGCCCTGCCCAAACACACCACCGACAGCCGCAGCCCAGCCCGCCCTGCTGCTCCTTACCCTCCCTCGCCCCCCCTCCCCACCACGCAACGCCACTCACGCAATGATGACCTCGCCGTCCTTGTACGTCCGCACCTCCGCGTCCGGTACCAGCTTGCGCAGGTCCACCGGCTCCGGCGGCGCCGCCAGGGGCACCGTGGACGGCTGCTCCCGCTTGGCGCCCGACTCTGCACGCAACCCGAGCAGCGCAACCATGGGGTCAGCGCGCTCCCTCCCAACCCGCAAGCGTAGGCTTCCATGGCCCCAGGCAGAAGTTGCGCGGCTGCCCGGCCGCGTCCCATCCCGCGCGCGGACCCTGCGCCCGAGCCGTGTCCTCTCTGCTGCTTCCGCAGCCCGATGGCGCACCGTTGCGCTTGCGCATGGCCTCGAACACGCGCTGCACGGCGCGCTCGTTGGAGGTCTGCAGCACCGGCAGCGCGCCGCCCTTTGTGACCCAGGGGTGCGCGGGGATCTCCTCTAGGCTGATGCGCTGCCCGGGGTCCTTGTGCAGCAGCCGCTGCAGCAGGTCCTGCGGGGCCGCATTGACATCGGCAGGGACCAGAACCAGGGGACGGGCGTTGGGAGCCGGGCTGGCAAGCAGGCAGGCAGCGAAGCCCAGTTGCCCGGAAGCAACAGGCCCGACCGTGGGGCAAAGAACATCGGCACGGCATGAGCTCGTAGGGCCAGTGCATTGGCGGCTGCAGCCGGCATCGTGGCCACGTCACCGCGCGCCCGGCAGTGCCCTGACCAGACAGCGCACGTCCCACGGGATCCAGGCGTGCCGCCGGCAAGGTTGCCGGGCCGACTAATGAGGTGGAGCGAGGCCCGCAAGCGCGTCCTTGCAACCCCTCTGTGCTGTGGCAAGCTGCGTCCAGCCCAAGCGCGGTGCAGGAGCCGAGCTGCTACTGGGTCCGGCAGGTGGTGGGTGGGCAGGCTCCGTGCGGCGTGGCTGCTGCAAACATGCCGAATCTCTGAAGACTGGCACCAAGCCGTGAGCTCCAAGCCGCTAGCCCAACTTGCTCCAGCAGGCGTAACAGCGCCAGGCCCCCTCCGCCTGCAGCTTCCGCCGCCCTGGCGTGTAGCACGGATGTGGCAGCTGCAGAGCGCCCCGGGCCTCCGCCAGGCGCTTGGCCCAGGTCTCCGCGGGCTTCGCTGCCACCAAGCTACTGGGCCTGCCGCCAGCAGCAGCGCAGCTCGAGGGCCTTGAGGGTGGGCACCTCGCTTCCAATGCCGCCTCCAGCTCTGCTCCTGCTCTAGGTTGCCAGCTGCTGCCGCGCCTCCGGTCCGGGCTGCACGCTCCAGCGCCCTCCGCTGCCCCGCCGGCTGCTGATCCGCCGGCTGCCCTGCCGTAGACGATCCTCCATCCCCCGCCCGCCAACCCACAGTATCCTTGATGCACTATACCCCGCTGTCCGCTTTGCGCTGCTGCCAACTCGCCCGCAGCCCACAGGCTCCGCGCTGCCTCATGGGCCTCATCGCCGCCCTGCACCAGCACACGCCGCACCTTGAGCTCGCCGGACGCGGGCATCTCAGGCGGGAATTTGAGCTCGCCGCTCTGGATCTCCTCATAGATCTGGAAGGTGGTGGCGCCCATGAAGGGCGGGCGGCCGTACACAAACATGTACAGGCAGATGCCCAGCGCCCAGATGTCGCCCGGGAAGCCGTTGAACTGCTTGCCTGCGCGGTCGACACGGGAAGAGTTGACGACCTGGAGGCCTGGACTCTGCGCAGCTCTTGGTCCGTCCGCCCTGCCCTCCTATCTTAGCGCACCGTTGCACATCTCGGGCGCCATGAACATGGGCGTGCCCGCCGTGGCAAAGATCATATCGCTCTTCTCGCAGAAGCGCGCGCTGCCAAAGTCGCTGATCTTGACCTTGCCGCTGCTGCTCATCAGCAGGTTGTCCGGCTTCAGGTCGCCGTGCACAATCCTACACAAGGAAGCGCAGCCACCCGGCCGCCGTAAGACGCACGCGTCAGGGAGCAGTGCGCGCCGGTCGGGTGCCTGTGTGAGCCATGCCAGCCGGAATGTCGCTGTCGCCACCGCACCTGTTGAAATGCAGGTACTCGAGCCCCTTGACCACGTCACGAAAGTACTTGACAGCAGTAGCCTCCGGGATGGGCACCTGTTGGCCGCAACGCCCAATGCGCAAGTCAATGCGGGCGGCGGCACAAGCGGTACCGCAGCCTCACAGCCAAGTTTCCCCGACCTCTGCCCCAATCTTTGCCCCAACCTGAGTTCCTCGACCATCCTTGCGCCTCACGACCGGCTCCAGACCCACGCCGCCACTAACCTTTTGGGTGGGGCTGCTCCCCGCCAGCACGCAGCCTCCCTCCACGTACTCCATGGTCATGAGCAGCTTGTTGTTGGAGGGGTCGTGGATCACCTCGTATAGCTTGACCACGTTGGGGTGGTCCAGCTCCTTCATCACCGCAATCTCGTTGCTGTACTCGTCCTGCGGAGGGAGGTGCGGCGACAGGGGACGCAGCAGGAGCACGCCGGTTAGCCGCGAGTGGGGATAGGCGGCGGTGGTGCGCCGTTGACGTGTGAGGAGTTCCACAGCTGGAGGTGCGGCGTGAGGGTACACGACGCCACGGGCAAGGGCTAGCTACTGGAGCGCTGCTCTCAGTGTCATGGGCTGAACGGCATTAGCGCCAATGTGTGTCATTGAGTTGTAGCAGGTAAGCGCCCGCGGCGCTGGCATTGCGTTTCCCCATGTAGCGAGCTGTACGTGCAGGAAGGCTGTGGTGCGCGGCGCCGCGCGCCGTGGCGCGACAGGGTCCCGGCCCCAGACCCTAAGCTGTGGGCTCCGGTGCACCAGTTCTCTGCCGCCATGATGCGGCGACAGGCCGCTAATGCTTGGATAGGCCCGGCCGCTGGCACTTTGCCATAGCGCGACCGCTGGGCTGCGACCGTGAGAGGATGGCCGTGCCTGCCCTCTGTGGCCCGGCCGCGGGGTGCCTCACCGTCATGCCGTTGGGGGTGCGGGGGCTGGTGAGCGGGCTGGGCCCGCCACGGTGGCCTTCCGTCTGGCTGTGAGACAGCGGCGACGCGCCCACGTTGCGGAACATGTTCGCTATGGCGCGTGGTTCCGCCAGGTACGACTGCCGCCGCATGCGCCGCTTGTGGATGACCTGTGCGGGCAGAGAGGGTGTGTCATGCAAGGCTGCGGTACGTGGTCTGAGGAGGGCCGAGGGCCAGCGCGCGGCAAGGTGGGAGGCACCGACCTTCATGGCATACAGCAGTTCGTCTTGTGTGTTGTACACAAGCTTCACGGTACCATGGGCACCCTTGCCAAGGTCTTTGATGATGAGGTACTGGTTGATAAAGACGTTGCCCTACGGTCACGCAGCAGAAGGCGCGGCCGGCGTCGGTGCATGCGGCATGCGGCGCCATGTCTCCCAGCCCCGCACAGCAGGCTCCGCTGCTACCTTCAGGTGATCAACCACCAGGCGTGACGTCTCAATCACACCACCCTCGCCGCCGTTGGCACGCGTGCGCGAGGCGACGCGCACATCGTAGGAACCGGTGCGAGCGACCGGCACAAGCGAAACGGATGACAGCGAAGGTGAAGGCACGCCACGCGATGATCCTGCAAGCATAGACCTGATAACCAGTGTACGCAGCGTCACCTGCAAACCGGCGACTCACCATGCCGGCCGAAGGCGAAGTGAGCTGCCGATTCCACGTTTGGCCGCACGCGCGACGGCCGCGTGGCCTGCCCCGATTGCCTCTCTCCGCATTCCGCTGATGTTTGAGAGAAGTGGCTGCAAGACAAGGCCGAGTGCAAATCAGTGTGCTGCCGCGCCCGGGCTACCTTGCCAGTGCTCACATGTCGATGGGCTGCTCCCCAGCGTCCTCCTCTTCATCCTTGACGTGCTGAGACTGGCAGCAGCCCATGCTCCTTCACAAGCGCTAACACCCTTTGTCAATGAGGTGTAGTGCTTGTGAACATCGCTGGACTACGCCCAGCGGAGCAGTGCTCCGCTAGGGCCCCATATGCCGTCGCAAGTTAGCAGGCTGTGTGGAATGGAGGGGACTCGGTCGAGAACGTCAGAAAGACGAGCTTCTATGCATACGCAGCTAAAGTGTTTGAAAGTCAACGAAGAATGGCGCAGAGTGGACATACATACGTAGGCCAGCCAGCCGGCCACACCGGCATGGCCGTGGCCCATTGCCGGCAAACCCCCGGGGCAAACCACGCTGTAGACGTACCCCACCCGAGCATTCCCCGCGCTGCTACCCCGCACCCCCTACTGTGTGCATCTTTCGATACGCTCCAGACGCCGTCGAACCTTTGAGCACCGCTTAACACTAGCAGCGAGCATGTCGAGAGGCGGTTCCGGCTACGATAGGCATATCACTATCTTTAGTCCAGAGGGACGGCTATTCCAAGTTGGTGAGCATGCTCGGCCGCGTTGTGGAGTTGGATCCCGCGCTTACGAGGGGCACATGGCGAGCCCTTGCCTCAATGGCACCTCTTCTGCGCCTGGCGACTGCAGAGTATGCGTTCAAGGCGGTGCGGACAGCTGGCGTGACAAGCATAGCCGTGCGCGGCAAGGACTCGGTCGTCGTCGTCACGCAAAAGAAGGTCCAGGTGCGACTTGCGGCTTGCCATGAGCAGCAGCAAACTGCTGGCACAAGAGCTAGCGCGGCGCGAGGTTGTGCTTCCCGTGCACCTGCCATCCTCAGGACAAGCTCATAGATCCCACCAGCGTCACGCGGCTCTTCAAGATTACGAAGTTCATCGGCATGCTGGTGACGGGCCTACAAGGTGCACGCCGCGCTGGGTGGGGCGGGCGGGGCGGCAGGAGCCAGCCCGGCCGCTGGGTGTTGGGGGGCCTACACCGCACCCGGCGTCGCGCCATGGCCACCTTTCCTACCCTGCCTGCGCCGTCCCATGCGCCCTTGCCCTTGTCGCAGCCGACACGCGATCCATCGTGCAGCAGGCGCGCCAGCAGGCGGCCGACTTCCGGCACAAGTACGGCTACGAAATTCCCGTCGACTTCCTCGCCAAGGTCCTGGCCGACAAGGCGCAGGTGTACACCCAGGTGCGCAGCTGCTGCAACCAGCTCCAGACCGCTGGATGTGTGCAGACGGTTCGATGCCGCGAGAGGCTTGGGCCGCAACTGGCCGCCACACCTCTCCCCAGCGGGTCAGCACGGTGAGGAGCTGAGCGGCGAGCACAGCAAGGCTCGGCTGCTCGCAGCTCGGCCAAGGAGACCGGCAGAGGTCCAGGCGACCAGCAGGGTGCCGCTGTAGTGAGAACTGGCCGCCACCGTCGATGCCAGTTGTCTGCGCGCAAGGCGACCGTCATGCGGCAGGCCTCTCCACGACATGGGCCCGGTCTGGTCCGGTGCGGGAGGAGGACTGGGCGTGGTGTGCCGTCGGAGCTCAGCGGCCAGCCGGGATGAGGGGGCGTATGGGAGCTCCACGTGTTGCCGTGGGCGGCTGCTTGGCCAGCGCAGAGCCAGCGTGGCCTGTACCGCTGCCGCCTCGTCGCCCGCGGACGCCACGCGGACACCGGCGCTCACACCGTCCGCCGGCTGTCGACGCTCCCGGGCTACCCACATACCCCAACTAGCGGGCTGCCTGCATGTCCCGACAAACAGGCTGGCGCTACGTGTGCCTCGCCAACTGCCACCAGTGACAACCCGCTCGTCCATCGAACCCCTGCCCTCACGAAGCGCACCGACACGTGTGGCCCCTTGGCGTCGCGCGCGTGCTGCGCGGCATGTGGCCCACGCACGCATGCACCTCCCCGGCCCCGTGTCGCTTGAGCCAGCTCGCCCCATCCAACCTCACATTGCGCCCCTCCTTATCTCCCTCCCTCCCCAGCACGCCTACATGCGGCCGCTGGGCGTCATCTCGATGCTCATCGGCATTGACGAGGAGCGGGGGCCGCAGCTGTTCAAGGTGGACCCCGCCGGCTACTACGTGGGGTACAAGGTGGGTGTCACCACCTCGTGGGAAGGGCAGGGGAGCTGGTGGGCGCCGGCAGTGCCGTTGCAGGCCGGGGCCGTGCCCGGGGCAGTTGCTGGGCACCAGGAGAAGCGGGGAGGGACGCAGGCGCGGTTGAGTGCGAACAGAGTGGGCAGCCGGCGCGGCACAGGCGAAAGTGCGGGTTGTGGGAGGCGACCCGGACAGGCTGCCCGCCAGCGCGGGCACCACCAGCGACGCGGGCGAGCTGCTGACAGCACATTCACGAGAGGATGCATGTACCGCGACAACGTTGCACCTGTGCCCGTCCCCGCTGGCTCAACCTCTGACCACCCACGACCTCAGGCCACCGCCACGGGCGTCAAGGAGACGGAGGCGCACAACTTCCTGGAGAAGAAGCTCAAGGGCAACCCGCAGTTCAGCTACGACGAGGCGGTCACGACCGCCATCGCCGCGCTGCAGGTGGGGCGGCAGGCAGCGAGCAGCGGAGGGGCTGGGGAAGGGCAGCAGCTGGATGGGCGCTCACGGCGGCTGCCGTAGCACGGGCCATTCGCGCAGCAACGCTGCCACAACACGGCGCACCGCGCGTATCCAGCTGAGCCAGGCGTTCCTCGTGCCGCTGAGTACTGGGGCAAAGCCTGAACATAGCAACCGTGGTTACAACCAACGCAACCCTTGCCCATGCGCCCTCCTGCACCCCACCACCCCAGAACGTGCTGAGCGAGGAGTTCAAGGCCACCGACCTGGAGGTAGGCGTCGTGCGGGACGGCCCCGACGGCAACGGCCGCGCGTTCAAGGTGCTGACGGCCGAAGAGGTGGAGCACTACCTCACCGCCATCAGCGAGCGGGACTAGGGCGTAGGAGAGCACGCGGGGGCGAGGGGGTTGGGGAGGCAGGGGAGGGGGCGGAAGTGGCGTGGTGCAGAGGGTCGGGAGGGCTGGGAATGGGGCCATCTTGCTTCGGTCAGCGAGAGGGGCTATGGCAGGGGGCAGCCCTCAGGATAGGGAAAGGTTGCAACGGCTGCGTATGGAGCTGGAAGGCAGCAAGGGGGAAGTACGTGTGCGCCGCTGCGCTGGGTTGGTGGTGTAGCTGGCTAGGAGTTGAGTGCGGGGGTGCATCGTGCCGGCGCGTGTGTAACCGCAGGTGGGCCGACCGTGAGCGGCGCCCGAGGCTGGCGGCGCCTCGGCGCATCCCGCATCAACGTGTGCTAGTGGCAGCAGCAGCAGGAGACCGAGCGGCTTGTGAGCGCTGTGCGTGCGCGCCGTGAGCGTGGTCCGCTGATCGCAGTTGCGGCGCCGCGAGGCCACGCAACCGCGCCAACCGGCATGCGGCGGCACGTGCCTGGCTGCCCTGTTACAGCTCACGTCGCCTCATGGTGCCGCCCGCACCGCCCAACACTCCCAAGCCCCCACCTCGTTCGTTTGTCCGGCCCACTCGCAACACGCACACGCAGTCCCACCCACGCCACCCACAGCACAACCCTGCAAGCCCGCTACCGCGCCTCCGCCGCCAGCGCCGGGCCCAGCACCGGCAGCGCCACGCGCCGGTCGCGCCCTCGCATGCGCTGCTTGGCGGCAAGCACCGCCATCAGGTCCTCGCCGCCGCCGGCAGCCGCCGCCGCTGCGGCGGCCGCCGCGGCCGCCGAGCCCGGGCCCGGCCCCCCCTCCGCGGTCCACACGGCCGCGAACTCGTCCACGGCGAGGCGCAGGTGCAGCAGCTGGTACTGGAAGGCCAGGTGCGGGGACTCGGGAGGCACGTGCGCCAGCGCCGCCGAGTTGGCCTGCGGCGCGGGGCCAGAGAGGGCAGGAGGCAGGTGCAGGGCCGTGACAGCACGGACGCGGATGGCACATGCTGGGCGCAGAGCCGCAACAGAGCATGCCCAGTCCGTGTGAGCTGCATCTCAAGTGCGACCACCAGCGAAGGGTCCAGCCCGCGGCAGGACAAGCCCCCTGGCCGGACGATGCCCACGGCCAAACCCAACCCCACAGCCCCCGAGACCCACCTCGGCCTCCAGCCAGGCCACCAGGTTGGCGTCCTCCACCACCCTGACGGCGTTGCGCCGCGTCGCCGGCAGCTCCCGCACCGCCTTGACCAGCAGCAGCGGCGGCCGCAGTGGGTGCTCCAGGAACACCCGAGCCAGCAGCTCCACCTCCAGCTGGCCGCGGTGGCGCAGCAGGATGCGGTACACGCGCGCCACGGGCTTGGGCGCCGCTGGACGGGAGGCGTCAGCGGCGCTGCCGGCTGCGGGGCCGCCCTCGGCGGCAAGGATGTCGGAGAGCAGGTAGCGCGCGACGAGCTCGTCTGCGGCGGCGGCGCCGTCGCCGTCGGCGTCGGGCATGGCCTCGTCGCCGTCGCCGTGCTCGCCGTCCTCGCGCTCGGCGGCGGCGTTGCCGGGGCCGGCCTCGCCGTCTTCGGCGGCCTCGCCGTCCTCCATGGGCTCGGCGGCGGCCTTGCCGGCGGCGGCAGCCGCGGCGGCGGCGGCGGTGCTTGGCGCCAGCGGTGGCCGGCCTGACGGAGCGGCGCCGGCGCCCTCGCCTGGCATGGGCGTGGCGGTGCCGCCCTCTGCGGTGCGGATGAAGCGTGGCAGCCGTGTCGGTGATGAATGGGCGCGTGGGCATGGCGACTAGCCATGCTGACGCGCACCGCGCACTCTGCCCTTGCCACAACCCGCGCACGCTCGTGCGCGGCCCTGCGCCCGCCCCCCCCCGGCCCTTCGCCCCGCAGCGCACCTCTCGCGGGCGTGGGCTGCCGGCTGCTGTTACGCCCCAGCTCGCCGTCCTCGGCCGCCGCCGCCGTGCCGCGCATGTGCGGCGGCAGCGCCGACGCCGGCGCGCCATTGGCTGTGGACATGCCGGCCGTTGCGGGCAGCGAGCCCGCGCGGCCGCTGAGGGCCGGCGTGCGGCCGGACTCGCGGGGGGCCTTGCCGGCGCCGGTGGCGGGCGCCGAGCCCGCCACCTTTATTTCCTCCACCTTTTCAATCGTTGTTACGGGCAGCTTAGGATAGTTGGTCAGGTCGGGCGGGTTGGGCGACTTGTCAAGGGCAGCCAGGATCTTCCTGCGAGGCGGGGGTGCATACGGGGATCCGTGAACCGGTCAGGCACACAGCTCCCGAGGCGGCGGGAGGTGCCGAGGGAGGATGGCGGGTGGTCAACACACAGCCGCGCGCTCAGCAGGTGTGCCTGAACTCCCTGCAGTCTCGCGTGGCCTGCGTGACAGGTGCTGCTTGCTAGGGTGGCCGCCGGTGGCAATGCCCGCAGCCGCATCAATGGTGCCCGCCCTCGCCGCGCAAGACAAGACCCAAGGACCCCCGTGAAGGGTGTTGGCGCTGCGCTGCCGCGACTCACTCACTTGAGGGCTTCGTCGCCCGTCTTGACGGACCGCAGGCGCTCGATGACGTGGATGACGCGCTGCTGCCGCCGGTACGACTCGAGCCCCTCCATCACGCCAGCCGCCGCCTCGGAGCCCGGCGGTCCGCCCGCGGCCGGCTGCTGCAGCTGCGTCGCCAGCGGCAGCGGCGGCGCGAAGTCCAGCCCCGCTAGGTGCTGGCACCACCTGCACACACGCGGGACACGCCACGGCATATGCATGGTAAGCAAGACGTAGGGCATGACCGGGCGGGCGTGCAGGGCTGCGGGGGGGGGGGATGTATCATAGCAGGCGCTGCAGACGGCGCGGCGCACGTACCGGAAGGGCTTGGCGGGTCGCGAAGTGTCGAACTTGAAGGTGCCGCCCTGCAGCTGCGCCAGGCTCTCGAAGGCGCTGGCGGAGCCGTCGTCGCCGGGGTACAGCGCCGCGAGCAGCATGTTGTCATCCCGCACCTGCAGCGGCGCCGTGGGGCGGGGCAGGGACGGGCAGGGGTCAGCGTTGTCAGGAAGCTTGCTAGTGGGACCCGGGCTGGATGGACGGACATGGCTCGGGGCGCACTTCTTGCTCTGCTGGCTGGCTACATCCGACAGCGGCGGCGGCGGCGGCGGCAGCGAGGCATGGCAGGGCGCCGGCGCGCGCAAGCAGGTGCAACCCCCGGCAGCGTGACTCACGTCGCTGTGCGCCGTGACGAGCTTCAGGTTGACAAGGAACTGGAACTTGACGCTGATGATGGTCTGCAGCCGGCCGTTGTTCTCGCGCTGCACCTCCACCAGCACGCTGAGCGGGTGCACCTTGTACACGTCGTCAGCGGAACCGCTGCTGGCGCTAGGCCGCGCGCCGGTGGCAGCGGGCGGTGCTGGTGACAGGCGCGGCTGCTTGGCGGTGGGCTGGTCGGGCGCCGCGGGGTTGCCGTCGGCGGGGTTGGCGTCCGCGGGGTCGAGGGTTTGTGCCTTGGCGAAGCTCTCGGCCTCGACGGCGGAGCCGAGGATGGCGACGCGGATAGGCATGCTGAGGGCCTCGCGCACGGCTGAGAGCTGAGAGTAGATGATGTAGAGGGGCAGCGGCAGCAGGTCGGCCAACCGAGCGAAGCCGCGCAGGGAGAGGTGCGGCGCCAGGATGGTCTGCAAGGGTTTTGCTGTGTCCTCCAGCCCCTGCAGCTGCGTCTGCAGGTCGTCCAGCGTCCGCTTCCGCTTGTCGACGTCCTGTCGCAACGTCGCCTTGGCTTTGCGCAGCTCCTCCAGCTTGGCGACCATAGCCTTGCGCTGCGCAAGCTCGTCCCGCAACCGCTCCAGCATGAGGATGTGCTTGTCATCACCAATGCGGGCCGTAACGTCAGGGCTGGCGGACGCCAGGAACTGTTCAGCAGGCACCAGGCCGATGGCGCTATCGGGGTGCTTGAAGCGGAAGCTCTGGCACTCGCGAATCTCCTTCTCGTAGTATTCCTTCTCATAAAGTAGGTTCTGCAGCTGCAGGTGCGCCTGCTCGAGACGAGTCTTAAACTTGCCGGTCTCCTCGCGCTGCGCCTCGGCCTCAAAGGCAAGCTTCCGGCTCTCCTCCTTCAAATGGAGCAGCTGTAACAACCCTTTCGTGCTGGCTTGCTGCAAGTCGAGCTTCCCTGAAGAGCTCACGCACTCCTCAGCAAGCCGCCGCAGAGCATCCACTGCTTCCTCCATGCTGCTGCGGCGGCTGCTTGCGTACCGTGATGTTAGCGCCTAGCAAGGTTCGGCTAGCGCACGAGTTTGCGAAGTTTGTTTCGGATCACTGTGCGGGACGCTGTGCAGCGGCACTACGTTGCAGGTGTTTGTTGCATGCGCATGACTAGCAGTATGTTCGGCTCGTCTCTATCTTGCGTGGGCCGGCCGGGCACGAAGGGACCGCGCATACACACGGTGTACGGCGCAGCCGAGGGGAAAGGGGCAGTAGGTGCAGGCGAGATGCGAAGCACCCCAAGCATTGGTGGGAAGCGCTTCTGCTGAAATCCTAGTCTGCTCTTGGCCAGTGTGTAGGGACCCCCCAGCCATACGGACCAGCGGACATCTCCCCAGATGCGGACAACGTAATGCGGGAGTCTGCAAACCTCCCCAGCTGCGCATGGGTGCATGGCTTGCCCAAAAAGAGGCCATCTAGACCAGACGCACGCCGTCGGTCATTATGCGATCATAGCTGGGACTGTTTGAGGGGTCTCGGGCACACCGACCTCCGTCCACGGGCCGGTTTTGCCGCCCGAACTGCCTAGACGGCCGGACCATACCTCGCAATTCGGCATGCACGGCAACTTGCTCGGCCACCTCCCTCACACACCACCCCACAGGTGAAACAGCTGATGTGCGAATTGCAAGTGTGACACGGGGATAGGGGCAAAGGGCCGGGAGCTAGGCTGGCAGCCGGGGGGCTGCTCTCGATACAGACGCACTGGCATAACGTCCGCATGCGTTCAACCCCACGAACGAAGGGTCCGCCACACGTATTGGCCAGGGGCTTCCTCCTAAGGCAGCCCGGTCCCCGCTGCCAGTGTGCTCAGGCAGGCATGTGGCAGTTCGTAGATTATGCCGCTAACCATTAGCCTTACACCATACGCCTGGCCCCCAATGAAGCAGCGGCGCCTTCATCGTGACGTCATGTCCTAGTGCGAGTGTCAAGTCACCGCCGGCTCCAGCCACTGAGCCACCTCCTCGCTGCCCTGGGCTCGCTCAGGTCATCGTCTGTCAGCCAACGCTACGGCACACCCGCCCGGGCGGCCCGCTACGCGCGCAGTCGGCCTAAACAGAAGCGCGCCAGTTACTAACATTGATCAGGTTGAGCTCCGCCCAAGCTAAGGGCGTACTAGGAAGCCCGCATCACTAATCCAGCCGTGGCCATTATGGGCCAACGTCACTATAGTCATCCTATCCGCATGCGGCGGCTTCCGCTAGGCGGCGCTGCTGGTGCTGACCAGCCAGGGCCTCCGCCTGCGCCTTAGCAAGCACTGCAACCGCATCCCGACACGTACCGAGCCCCCGCCCAACGCCACGCACGTAAGCCCGCACGCCATCCACTTGCTCTACCCAACCTGCCACCCTGTCTGTCCCACCACCCCTGGTTCCCTTCGCAAAGCGGTCGCAATCCCCAGACCCACAATGCACGCACGCAGGCGGTAACCTAGCGCAGTCGAAGCGCCGTCATATCTTGAGGGCAGCAGCCGTACGGCTGCCTGATGTTGAAGCCGCCCTCCAGCCGGTACTTGCAACCAGCATTGCTGCCGCAGACCGCCGTCAGGTCCTTGCTGCCACGCAGGCGTAGCGTTACACGGTAGGTCGCGCCCTGGCCGAACAGGCCGCCCAGCTTGAGACCATCGCCCATAGGCTGCGCCGTCACGCCACCGGGTGGCGTAGGCGTCACGGTCGCGGAGGCAAACGCGGCCGTGTCCATCTCGATGAAGATGGACTTCAGGTCAGAGCCACAGCAGCCGGCGTTCATGGAGTCGGCGCTGTCGCAGGCGGCAGCGCTGTACGTGACCGTGAAGTCAAGGTTCGTGAAGTCCGTGCCAGAGATGGGAGTTGTGACGTCCAGGCGGTAGGGCGTGTGCAGAATGCTCGAGTCGCACGAGCACTGCGTCGGCTCATCCTCAAGCTGCACGGCCTCTGACAGGCCGTGCGCGCAGCACTGGTAGTCCAGGTCCCGCAGGCTGTACTTGCCGTAGAAGACGTACTCGCACTCCGCCGTGCCCAGGGCGTTGACTGCGCAGATGCTGGGTGCGGACAGGCCGCTGGCAGACATCTCAAGATTCCACGTGGTGCCGACGGCTGGGCGCGCCCTCCGCAGCTCACGGAACTCAACCCAGCTCTGGTTGCCGTCAGTGCCGTACACGATTTGCTTCGACGGCAAGACCATGCCGGCAAAATTGACAACTGAAATCTTGTTGACGGCCTCTGGACGGATGTAAAGGCGAATGTTGTCGAGGTCCATGGTGTTGCAATCCACCTCACCGGCGACATCCGGCGGCGACGGTGCGACCGTCTCGATCTTGAAGACCTGCACCGTGTTGCCGTTGCTCTGCGCCCTCGGCGCAGTGTACGCGTGCAGGCGGTAGGGCGACTCGAGCTTGTCGTCGGTGCAGCCGCACAGCGGCGTAGGGTTCTGGATCAGGTACACGCCCTCAGGGCAGCAGCCCGGAACGAAGTCGTTGAAGGGGCTGACTACCTTCTGGCCATCGAAAACCTGGTCGCCGGCAAGCATGTAGTCGCAGATGCCGCCCTCGTCCACCAGGCGGCTCTGACCGCAGGGGAACGCATCGGGGTTGTTCCACATGGCGGCGTTAAGCGCAAGCGTCAGCACCAGCTCCTCGCCCGGCGGCACGGTGGTGGTGTTGCGCACGAAGTTCTTAAAGATAAGACCCAGCTGCGACTTGTGCTGCGTTGAGATCTTGCCGGACTGGATGATGGAGCCGTCCGTGTCGAAGAGCCAGAAGTTAGGCACCAGCTGCCACCAGATGTCCTTGAACTCAGCCGCAATGGCAACCTCGATCTCGTCGAGGGTCTGGTCGCAGCACTTGCCCTGGCGATAGTTCACCTCCATGCAATACTGAGAGGGCATGGCGAAGATGTTGAAGGAAAAGTAGGTGGTGTTGCCCTTGAGCTCCGACGCCCGGTATCGGAAGCGCCAGCGCGTGTTGGGCTCGAACACCGAGATGCAGTCACAGGGCTCTTCGGGCTTAGGGGGCACGGGAGCGGGCGGCGGCGGCGGGCGGGGAGGGGGCGGTGGCGGGGGAGGCG
>BDDC01000765.1:0-44925 GCA_001662425.1 Chlamydomonas sphaeroides | reverse complement strand
CCCTCGCACGCGCGCAACATGTGCGTCGACGTCAACGGGGCCAGCACTGCGAACGGCGCCGCGATGCAAATCTGGACCTGCAACGACACGCGCGCGCAGATATTTGCGATGGCGCCCTAGAACTGATGCGGAGAACAGATAGCTAATCACGAATCCATAGGCTGGCCCAAGAAGATCACGGTGAGGGGATGTTGGGTGCCCGTGTGACGGAGTGTGCTGCATCCAGCATGTGTCGTGCATGGGCCGTACATGGGCCGCAAGGATATTGCATTGCAGCGTGATCGGCTTGAGTGATATGCAGAACGTGTGCTGCCCGGGCGCGGCTGCCTGGGTTTGGTAGGTGTAGTCCGCGCTCCCCTGTTGGCGTGCATGGGCGATGGGATAGTTAGGCAATCGATGTGAGCTCGCGTCATTTTTTACTCGTCGTATGTTGTCTTATGCATCAACGAAGTTGGGGAGCTGCATTCAGCAGGATGGGCGGGTACAGCATGGCGACATCGATCGCATCCCGGTGGCCTCTTCCTTGCACTCGGTGGCCTCTTCCTTGAACCCGAGCATTGCTGAGTTGGGATACGGATGGTGGCCGAGCTGGCGGCGGCCTAGTCTATCCTAGCGATTCCAACGCACTGCTTCCCTGGCACGACCTGCGCCCCACGACGCACGACCCATGGAGCGCGCAACACGGCCGCAACCCCCTCGTCCATGTCGGGCCGCGCGTTTGTGTAACGAGTAAGACATGGACCTGCGTGGCCTCGCGGACGGACCCACCCGGGCCAAGCGCGTCTCGCCCCTGCTGCTGTACATGCCCGCTCAGAGCCGACGCAGCGGCAGCGTGCACCTGTACGCTCCGCTTGCAGCATTGAGGAATAAGAATGAATGGGATCTATGGGATTGTACCTTACCCTCCGACGTGAAGGGTAAGGGAGGGGCCACTCAAAATGGTAGCCGCAGGGCTTTGTTGCAGCGGCAGCCGCAGCCCGCTTACCGAAGAGTGGAGGCATCGTGCGCGTGTGTGTGTAGCCGTAGGCTAGGGCTGCTGTTACGACGCTGGTGGCCGCTGGCGCGGCGCCCGTTCCAGTACCCCCACGCAACCGGCAGCGAGCCTGCAATTCGGGGTGGCACGCTCAGCTTGCTGCTTCCTGTTTTGCATATGCTGCCTGTACGCCCCCAGGGTCCCTGGCTCCCTGCTTCCCGTGCTCGGCCCACGCTCTGGTCTTCGCGCTACCTTCCGCTACAAATCTATCGCCGTGTGCGGTCCGGGGTACAGCGGCACAGCGCTACAGGTCACTTAGGTTATCAGGACTGTTCCGTGGACGCGAATGTACGACGCGGATGTACGAAGCGATGCTTGCGCAGCTGATGCAAATGGCCTGCGCCTTGCACGCCTAGAGATGAACAGCATGGCGCCACCGGTTGCCGACCCAGCGGTTGCCGACCCAGATCCGAAGGTGGCGGTTGAGGCGGGGCTGTGCCTGCTGTGTTGCGCCCGCGCCCTGTCGCTTGGCCAGGCGAAGAATGTGTGGAAGTACAACCTCTGCCGTAGTTGATATGCCAATCACTAGCGCAGGGACGGCGGTAGCATCTACACCAGGCAGAAGAGCGTAAACGTCGTTGGGAAGGTGCAGATTTTGGCGAACACGGCCGTCTCGAAGCTGACGAAGAAGTTTGGGCTCAGGTTAGCCGCCGCGTGCACCAGGCCACCGGCCGCGTGTCTGGTTCACCGTTAATCATAGATTCGCTATTCTATCATCAATCATCAAAGGGCAACGGGTCAGGTAGCCGAGGGTACCAGTAGTGACCGCAATCGGCAAAACTGTATTTGTGGTTATGTACTATCGTGGGCAAGGTTTGAAACAATTTTGCCGGCTTGCGGGCCGCCATGGGTTTGACACGCCGTGCCTCTGGTACGAGCCGACCGCCCCGATCGCCACATGCGCTTGCGCAGGTAGCAAAGCACGCCATGTAGATGAAACGACTCCGCGCTAGTCGTTGTGCAATGAGCGGCAGCAGCCAGCAGTCGATTGGCGCGAACATCGCTCGCTATTTTCCCTTTACGCTTCTTGTGCTGATTATATTTTACAGCGCTGCACATGTGTACCTGCAACTTGATTCGCGACAGTCAGCTGTCCTCGTCCTCGGCTCCGGCGGGCCGCTTGGCCATGCGCTGGTTGCGCAACTTCGACAACGGGTGAGAACTAGAACAGGCGATGATCAACGGGCAACCATAGTCGTTGCGGCGAGGCCCGCGGTCGAAACACCCACCAATCGAACTGTCCCCATGGTGAATGCACCCTGACACTATCCAACACCCTTGGCCAGCGCTACCACGTTATCGAGGTCACAAGCCGCCTAACTGCCGACCTGCGGCTGAAGGATGCGCTTGTGGAGCACATCGGCCCCGGCAGCTTGTTCTGGCCGGCGCCCCGCATCACCTTTGCCTACTTCCTCGCCTGCACGGACGCCTACCCCCGACCCGACAACGGTGCGGCACTGGATGCTGGAGCAGTTCCGACGCTCCAGCCAGCAGGGCCTGCAGAGTTGGCCTCATGCACATGGGTAGTAGGCTAGCAGCGGGGCCTGTGTGATGGCCCTCCAACGAGGTGCAGCTGCGTGGCAACAGGCTACAGGGCGCCCGGCGGCCCTGCCTGCCTCCCTGCAGCTGATGCTCCGTGGTTCCTATCAACACCTGTTCCCTGACCCGACCCGTCAGGCGGCGTCTTCGACGAGCAGCTTACGTGGGACAGCAACCGCCTGCTGTACGACAGCACGCTCGGCTACCTGCATTGGAACAAGGCGAGGCAGTGCAGTGCGAACCTGGCAACCAAGCCTCCACCGCAGCTCCGTGCCCATGCGCTGCTTGACAAGCGGTGCTGCGCGACCTACACGCCGCGCACGCCAACCAGCTCAAAAGGCACATGTGGTCAGGGGTAAATGTAGCCTCGCCTGCCATCACAAGGCGCTGCCCCCAATAGCTGTTCACCGGCCAGCGCTTCCAGCGGACCGCTGCAAGGCTGGACGCAGCGCGCCTGTGCCGCCAACCCCTTGACCCCTCGGCACCCCATGGCCGCAGGTGCCGTACGTCTTTGTATCAAGCCACCTGGCCGACACGGCTGCGTACGGCAACAGTTTGTACGGCAGGGTCAAGGCCGAGGGCGAGCGCCGCGTGGCGCAGTCGGGCGGGCTCGGCCGTACGGTGCGGCTCCGGGACGTGGTGTTCGGGCCGAGGCGCGTGCCCGCCCGGCGCGAGGTCGTACACGACTGGCTGTACGAATGTGTACGACACAGGTATGGTGCGGTCTGGGCAGAGTGGAAGGCCAGGAGTCGGCCGTTGTCGTTCGGGCCGTTGTTGGACCCTCAACAGATCCTGATGCTGCCACCGCCGCCCATGCCTCCTCCCTCGCCCCGTCCATCCGGACACAGGGCGGTCACCCACGCCGGCTCCCCAGACGAAGCGGTCTACCTCGCACACGCCAGCGACGCCGCGGCGGCGCTCCTGAACACAACGTACGGCAGGCGGCACAGCCAACTGCCGCTGCTGTCGTACCTGGCAACCGAGCGGCCCGTGAGCCTGCGGCAGCTCGCGTCGACCGTAACGGCGCTCGTGCCCTGCAACATCACGCTCGTCCCAACCGCCGCCGCCAAGTCGTCGGCGGTGGCGGCGGCAGGAGTGGGCCCTTGGCGGCCGCCCGACGGGCTGCTGGCGGCGCCGCTGGCGTCCAACCTGACGTCGCGGCTGGCGGGGCTGGCGGCGGCGCACCTGGCGGCGGCGGCCGACGAGGCGAGCAGCGGCGGGCGCTCCCCCTTCCTCAGCATCCTCTTCATCACCTCCAACGACGAGTGAGCCAGGGAGGCAGGGGGCTAGCCGTGCAGCAGCATACGGCGTTGGAGCCTGCCTAGCAGCGGTGGTAGCCGGTCCTGCCGCCACGAGGGAGCCGGGGGCGAGCCGTGCGCGGGCGGGGGCCCGTGGCCGGGGCCGGGGCGGGGGCTTTAGCGCGCTTTGCGTCGCTGCCCAGCGTGAAGGGCGATGGCGCATAGGGAGCGTGAAAGGGAGGGAGGGAGGGAGCTGGAGGGGGGCGCGCTGGCCGTCCCCTGCCCACGCCCCACCCCTTGCACCCCACCTACCCCGGTGTGCAGGTACCTACGCAGCCCCACGGGCGAGGGCATCCGCTCCCGCACGCAGCACTTCCTGGCCAGCGTGGCGGAGACGGCAGAGGTGCGCAACAGACACACGTTTGGGCTTCGCTCCCGCACTGGCGCACCGCTTTTGGCTGCATCCCTGCCTGCGTGTCGGGTATATGTTGATTATTATGAGCACACGTGTGCCGTGCCGTTGGGCCGCCGGGTGCACGGGGGGCTGGGTCACTCGCGGACGCACGCCCTTGCCGCTGGCTGGCCTCCACACCGCCCAGCCCGACCCGGTCATGCCTGCGGTCGTCACCTGTGCGACCGCCGCCCCTCACGCCGCGCTGTGTCCTCCCACCTCTCGTCGCCCGCCTTTCGCTCCACGGCTCGTGCCGCCCCGCCCCCGCCGCTCGTCTCCTCCCCCGCCTCCCACACACCCCAACCCCACCACCACCGCCCCGCCCCTCAGGCCGCGCTGCTGGACTATGAGCTGGTGGTGGTGCAGTGGGAACCCGCCGTCACCACCAACTGGAGCTGCTGCCCCCAGGTGCGCGCGGACCTCACCGGCTGGCCAGTCGGTCGGTCGATTGGTTTGATCGGTTGGTTGGTTTGGTTGGTTTGGCGATGCCAGCGCCCCTGTAGGCGAGCTTCTGCCCCCAGCAGGCGAGCGCTCATGTGGCACCAGGGGGGCATGTTAGGGTGCCTGTGCCTCTTCTCCGCTGACACGCGTGCCGGCTGACACACGTGCCGGCTGACACGCGTGCCGGCTGACACACGTGCCGGCTGCGCAATCCCGTCCTGCTCCCACGACCCCGCCCACCCCACCACCCTCTGCCGCACCTAGCAGGCCTACACAGCCAACGCCACGGACGGCGACCTGCCCTGGGGCCAGCTCTTCCCCTGGACCTCGCGGCACTCGTTCGGCCGGGCCACGCGGGTCATTACGATCCCGGTCGGCCTGCACCGGGTGCGGTGGGCGGCCGAGCAGAGGGCGCGTGTAGCAAGGAAAGGGCGTGGGCAGAGGCAGGGGCGTCTCCCTGTTACGTCTGGCCGGAGACGACTGCCGGTCGGCCGGCTTCGGAAGACCGTCGGAGGCCTTCGCGCCAGGGCGAACGCAGCGCCCAGACAGGTCCTTACCTGCTCGTAGGATAGTACGTTTTACCCCTGGTACCTCACCTTCCCCTGGAGCTCCCTCGCAGTGGCCCGACGGGCGACGCTTCTTCGGCGAGTACGTGGGCAAGAACACGGGCGTGCGGCGCGCGAGAGGTGAGGCGGCCGAGGGACGGCGCGGAGGGGCTGCCGCGCGGGGGAGCGCAGGCATGGGCAGCAGGAAAGCCGTTGCCAGGCCACGCGGCGGCGAAGGTCGGCGGCGTGTTAAGTGGGATGGGATCAGACACATGCGGTCCCGCAGCTGCACGTCCGTCGACGCAGCGGTCCGCGCGGTGCCTGAACCTGGCCCTGGCCCTCTTCGCCGGCCGTCCCTGACCTTTTCCTCTGGCCCGCCTCTCCCCAAGCGCTGCGCCCAGTGGGCCCTGCTCTTCCCTGCAAACCGTCACCTGCTGCTCCCGCATCGCAGGCCGCAAAAGATGACATGTTGCCGCTCCCTGCGCCCCATGTGCTGCTGAACAAGCCGGGCATGTCACGTTGACACGTACCCTGGCCCCGACCGGCCCCTTTCCCTGCTCCCACCCCGCCACTCCTGCCTCAACCAGGCCGCTACGTGCTGCCGACGAATCCAGGCTGCTGAAGGTGGCACTAACCCTGGTCCTCCCCCGCCCTCTTTCCCCCAGGCCGCTACGTGCTTTTGACCAACCCGGACGACATCTTCCCGCCCTCGCTCTTCGGCCAGCTCGCGCAGCAGCGGCTGGACGTGCTGCCGCCCGGTTCCGTGATGCGCGCCGGGCTGCTGCTCGAGTGGGACGCGAGCCAGGGGCCGCAGCAGGAGCCGGGGCAGGGGCAGGGCGCTGGCGGGCGGTCGCAGCCGGCGCCGCAGGGGCAGGGCATGTCGTACTCGAACAAGTGCGCTGCGGCGGCGGCGTGCGGACGGCTGTGTTACATGCACAAGGCGCACTGCCCGCGGGGGCACGTGGCGCGCGACGACTTCAAAGACTACTTCATGGTAGGCTATGCTGCATAAGCTCATATGACCTGAGTAGCATGCCAGCGCCACAACGAGAGCGCCCAGCAGCGCCGTGCGCTGTATGCTGCCCGCCTGTCCTGGCCGTCGTCGCCGCAAGCCGTGTGCTGCATGTAGCTGTGTGGTGCTGTGGGCTGGCACCGAGGATACGAGGCCGTGACAGGGTGCCGCGGCCCCACCCCTGTAGGGCGACTTCTCGCTGTGGCGCCGCGACGACTTTCTGCGAACGCGCGGCTACATGGGTACGCGGGGAGCGGGGCGGAGGCCTGGCGGTTGGGGCGGTGGGGAGAGGGGAGGGGAAGGGAGGGGAAAGGCTGGGTTCGTGTGCGTATGCAGGAACGCAGCACGGCCGGCCCCGCGCGCGCACGACCGCAGACGGCACCCACCCACACCGAGATGACGCTACGCAACGTGTGTGCGGCCTCATCAGCAGCAATCTGGTCATCATGACTGCCCCAACGTGTGCACCCTCTTGCCCGCCGCCCCCGCGCTGCGCGCAGAGATCACTCAGAACACGCACATCGAGACGGGCCACTGGCAGTGGACGCAGGCCCAGCTGGCGTACCGCTTTGTGTGGGCCGACGCCGCCACCTGCCACCAGAACCATACCCGCTCCGGCCGCGTCAAACAACCGCTGTCGTACAATGCCGTCATGGGCATGTACGACACCGCTCGCCGCTTTGACAACAGTCTACACACGCGCACCGCGGCGGCGGCGGCGCCAGGCGCCGCCGCCGCCGCCGCCGCCGCCACGCAGGCGCTGCCCGCCGCGGCGCCTCGGAGGGTGCTGTCCGACACTGCCGCGGCGCATGGCGCAGCGGCGGCGCCGGCGCTCGTACAGTCAGCGCGCCCACGGAGCGTCGAGGAGGACTGGCCCGACTTCGGCGGCTTGGCGGGCGCGGTTTTGCCTGAAGCGGACATGAGTGATTTCCTAACCGCTGGTTTTAACCCGCTGTCGCCCTTCGTCAGCTACGCCCACGACGCCGCCTTCGCGCCCTGGGCCGACACGCTCGCGCCGTCCGACTTCGACGCCGCCTTCCTGACCGACTTCCTGGGCGTCCGCACCGCGTACGAGCACGACTGCTCGATGAAACCGTACGGCAGCAGCGGCGCTCCGTACAGGTACTACCACCTGGCCACGCGCATCGCGTGCGACCGGCACGATGAGTTTGTACGGCGCCACGTGTCAGGTACGGCCCGACACACGTCATGCTGCTCGACACCCTCTCGCGACACGAACGGCGACAATCGCCGTCGAGCAAATCCCGGGCTCCTAGTTGCCACCGGACACCTGCGCCCCCGCTGCCGCCCTCGCGACGGCCGCCGCCGTGATCCAGCTTCGGCGAGCACCCTGGCCCGCCCTCCCTTCGCTGCCCGCCCTACGCCGCCGAGCGCCGCCCAATCACCCCCGCCCCCGTCCGCTGCCCTGCATCCATGCCCCTCCATCCCCGCAGGCCCCGTGCTGGGCGACCTGCCCGCTATCGACCCCGAGTACCCCGGCTGGGCAGCGCTGCTGCGCGCCGCCGCCGCCGCCGCCGCGCGGCCGCCGTCCGAGCCCTTCGTCGCCGCCGACCTGGGCGCCCGCCACGGCGCCTGGGCCGCCCGCGCCGGCGCCGCCATGCGCCGCCTGCAGCCGCGCCGCCGGCTGCTGCTCCTGGCGGCGGAGTCGGACGCGGCGGCGGCGGCGCGCATGACGGCCCACCTCGCCGCCAACGGCCTCAGCAACGTCACCAAGGCGCTCCACGCCGCTGTCGTCGCAAACGGCGCCGCCGGCGGGGCCGGCGGCGGCGGCAAGTCCGCCGCCGCCGCAGCTGCTCAATGGCCGCTGCTCGACCTGCTGACGGCAGAGCTAGGTGCGGCCACCGTCATTGACTGGCTGCACGTCAACATAGGCGGCGCCGAGGCGGTGTTGGCGACGGACGCGACGCTGTCGTACGCGGACTCGCACGTACGACAGCTGTACGTCGAGACCCACGGGTCGGACGCGCACGCGCAGCTGGCGGCGGCGTTTCGGAAGCGCGGCTGGCGCGTGGCGGCGGAGCTGGCGGGCAGCTGGGGTGGCGGCGGCGAGGCGGGGCCGGCGTCGCGAGAGCTGCCCGGGCTGGGGCCGGTGCTGGTGTGGGGTGAAGTGCTGGTGCTGGAGAACGGCAAGCTGTTGGGGTAGCGTGGTTTTCCACATCCCACAGCGGCCTTCTGCCAGTGCGTTCCACTGTTGAGTAGAACAAAACCCCACCCCCAGTGTGTCTTCATACACCTGTCCCAGCTGCGCATGGGTGCATGGCTGCCCCCCCAAAGAGGCCACCCAGACCAGACGAACACCGTCGGTCATTGTGCGTACTTGCATATTCCATACTTCATATTTGCGCTGCCTTGGCGCCCGAGCGGAACGGCTCGTGCCCGTAAAGGGGCGAGCCAACCCATACCGTACCGGCCTCTGCTGGGAGGCGGCGTGCTGGGCCGTGGCGAGCTGCTGGGGGAGGTGTGTGCGGCGGAGTGACCAGGCGAGATTGCAATGCTGTCGGATTATTGGGACGGGGCCTGGTCTTGTGGCGGCCCGGGGACGTCACTGTGCCCCGGGCCAGGCCCCTGGCTCGCGAGGTTGCTGGCAGGCCTCTATGCTGTACCACCTATGTGTGCGGTTTAGTGTGGCTCATAAACCTGACGTCCAACGTCACGCTAGCCGTGCAGACTCGTGACCCGGGTTTGGGCCCCGGAGGGCGGCGTGCATGGCGGTGTGGAGATGCGCCAGATGGTCTTGGCACTCTGGTGCCGGGTACCGTGCTGCCTTCGCAATGTCGTTTTTCTGGCACGGGCGCACGGCCCTGCGCGAGCGGGCTACCCCTCGTGGCCCTGCAGGTCGGCCTGAGTGGGCGTGAGCCGCATCCAGCCCGCCTCGGGACTGTTGCACCTAGGGGCAGGAGGGCCGCAAATGCAGGGGTCTAGCGCGCGGGACGGCATGGCTGGCCGCGTTTTCTCAGAGTGTGGGTGGATGGGGGTTCAATCAAGATGGCCGGGCTGAAGGGGGGTTCAATCAAGATGGCCGGGCTGAATTGAGGGCGTGGCGGCCGCTCGGGCGCGACGTGTGGTGGGGGCGCCACGGCCCGGGCTCGTCTTGGCGTCGTACGTGGGGGCAGTGCAGGGTAACGGTACTCAGATCGGAAGTCGAAAGGACGTCGATCCTGGCTCGCCCGCTGCATGGGTGTTGCTCCGCGGCAGCTGGCGCCGGCGCACGTACCACCGCACCTTCCCCTCCCGCCGCCCGTGGGTTTGTGCGCTCGGCCCCCGCCCCTCTGTATGCACGGGCAGCCCCCCTGGGTGGTGCATGGGAGGTGGATGTGGCTGCTGCGCGCGATGCGAGGATGCGCGGATGCGAGGATGCGCGGATGCGAGGATGCGCGGATGCGAGGATGCGCGGATGCGAGGATGCGCGGATGCAAGGATGCGCGGATGCGAGGATGCGCGGATGCGAGGCGCGCCCACCATCGCTGCAGCGTGCCCCACCCCAAGTGGCAGGCAGGCCAGGGCAAGGCAGAGCAGTCCGTTTGCGTCTCTGGTATCCTTTTTCCAGTGACTGGTTCAAAAGTGACAAGGCAGCGCGAGCGACGCATCTTCCCAGCTGGCGGCCCTGGCTAGGCGGCCCACGGCGGCTGTGGCGTCTGGCGACGGCGCGGCGGACGGGGCCGTGGCTGACCAGCAGCCGCCTGCCACGGCCTCGGCTCGCAGCGCTCCCCTCAGAGACGCACGTTGCAGACAGCCCGGGGCGGCGCTGGGGCGCGAGTTTGCAGGTGCGGCCGTCGCGAGCAGCCCCCGGGGCCGCCACGGCTGGGCATGCCGAGTGGGGGTGCGCAGTGATGGCGCGGATGGATGCGGCGCCACGCCCCTGGTCGGTCGGTGCACTCGTCCGAACGCATGCAACTGTGTCATGTCCTCGGCCCCGCAGCCTCGCCAGCCCCCATCACAGTAACCGTCAGGTCCGCAGGCAGGTCCTTCGCACCGGATGCCACATCCCCTCACACCACCCGCATCCCACATCCCCTTACACCACCCGCATCCCACATCCCCTCACACCACCCGCATCCCACATCCCCTCACACCACCCGCATCCCACATCCCCTCACACCACCCGCATCCAGCATCCACTCACACCACCCGCATCCCAATTCCACTCACACACACCCCGCATCCCACATCCCCTCACACCACCCACAGCGCCGCCGCATCCCACTGCGCTTGTCCGCTAGCCGCCCACTGGCAACCTGCTGCTGGCTGCCCCTCCCACGGGAACCAGTTTCCCAGCCTATCTGAACTATGTACGCTGCATCCTGTTTGCTTTCTCATGCATCACAGACCCACACAGCGCTGCATGCCGCCGGCCGGCCTCAGTTGCCGTTGCCAGCCAGCTGGGGCTCAGGCTCCTCCGAAGGCTCCGGCGACGGCTCCGGCTCCTCCGGTGGGCTCGGCGACGGCGGCGGCGGCAGCGGCGGCGGCGGGTAAGCCGGCGGTGGCGCGGGCGGGCTGGTGGGCGCCAACGGCGGCGGCGCCAACGGCGGCGACGGCGGCGCCAACGGCGGCGACGGCGGCGGCGACGGCGGGTTGCGCGGTGGCCGCGGCGGATTGCGCGGCGGGTTGGGCGGCGGCCGGTCTAGGCAGTCCTCGGGGTTGCTGGTGTAGCGGCAGACGCCGACGTTGACGGCGGGGGTGTTAGGACCACTGGTCACAACGTCTGGCGGGTGGGGCGAGGGGAGGCGCGGCGGCGGGATGGGGCGGCAGCTTGGCTGGGGAGCATGCAGGTATGTTGCTGCTGCATTGCCATGCATTGCTATGCATTGTTATGCATTGTTATGCAGGCCTGGCGACGCACGCTAGGATGGCGCGTGTGCGGTGCGCCGAGCGTCCCCCCGCAGCAGCACCCAACACATCGGCGTGCGCTTCGAGGGGCCGAGCTGGCGCCGCACCCCCTGGCCCTGGCTCGGCACGGCACGGCACGTTCGGTGCCGAGGCAGCCGCGCAGCTCCCGCCGTTCGCCGCACCCGCCGGCCTCCTGCCCGCCCTTCCGCGCTGCCTGGCTGGGGATCAGGGGCGCCCTGCCACCGTGCCGTGCCTCGCCCCCGGCCATCGCTGCGAGACATCGCAGCCGCTCGCTCACCTGCCACCACGACCAGCAGATTCATGTCGCGGCGAAGGTAGAAGCCGCCCGGCTGCACCACCGACACCAGGTCGTAGCGCGGGTCGCCAACCTGCAGAGATGGGGAGACGGGGAGGCGGGGAGCTGCGTAGGTGGGCGGGCAGGCGGCGAAGAGGCAGAGGCGCAGCATCGGGCTCCCCGCCGCCGTGGCGCTTCGCCCCAGATCCAGCCGTCCAGCCGCCCGCCCCGGTCCGATGTACGGCGGCCGTACGACTCACGATGTCGTGACGCGCATCGATGTTGGCATCGCCCACGTGCACGCTGACCTGCGTGGTACGGCGGGGGCCGGGGTGTGACGCTCGTGCGGCAGCGCGAGTACGGCACGTGAGTCGCAGTTGCGCGCGGCGTCATGCCGTACGTACCTTTTGGTCAAATTCGGACAGCAGCCGGAAGTCGCCGGCGACCTTGGCGCGGAATGAGACGTACATGTTCCTGCGCGCCGGGGCAACGGCGGCCCCACCGTCACGTTGGAGTTCAGGTTCCCTTTCAGCGCAGTAGTCTCCCATCGCGGAACAATTGCACACACTGCCGGATCTCGCTATCGACTTTCCGATGACACTCACAAGTAGTGGTCGTCTCCTAGCCAGTCGGGGATGATCTTGACGTAGGTGCCGTTGGGCGTGACGCTGCGTGGAGTGGCAGGCAGCAGGGGCAGGCAGGGGGAGGCGGGTTTGACTGCGCTGCCAGGTCACGCATGCCAGCCCAACGAGTAACCATGCCATGCGAGCACGCCGATATGAGCACATAGCAAACTAGCAATGGGTACATCCCACAAGCCTCACGTGCTGTGGCTGGCAGCGTGGATGCGAGCATGCGGTGTGAGTCGGCCCGCTGGTTCCGTGGTGCAGCTGGTCATGACATGAATTGCGCAATCCCAATCCATTTCCGCGACTTGGTCATATTCCTTATCCTACCTGGTGGCCGGCAGCGTGAAGTTCAGCAGGCGGTCCAGCGGCATGCCGGAGGCGGTCAACTGCGCCCGGGGCGTAGCCCACTGCAGGCGCCACAGCTCGGGCGCCGAGGGGCACGAGTCGCCGGAGCCCAGGCTGCCGGGAGGAGGAGGAGGAGGAGGGACGGGCGAGCAGCGTGAGGCGCGGTGCGGCATGACCGGGCCAGAAGCGCCAGCGCGGGGGGTCCAGGGGGCCCAGGCGGGGCGTGGGGCCAGGGGTTGGGTTTGAGAGGCCAAGCCAGCACTGCCTGCAAGCCGCACAGCGTCAACATGTGCCCACCCCACATGCGATCATGGTGGTGCGCCTGGGTGCCGAGCGCACTCACGCGGTCGAGTAGTCCCAGTACTCCATGCCGTTGCGCCAGCTGTGCATGAGGCCGTGCGTGTGCAGCAGCTGCGGCCGAGGTTGGAGGGCGCAGGGGGGAAAGAGGGGCAGAGGGCGTGGTGCTGCTGTGCAGCGGTGTGCAGCGGGCCGAGGTACGGGGCCTTCAGTCGCGCCAGCCGACAAACTCCCAAACTTGTGCCCGTCCGCACGCCGTACAAGCCGCTGCACCCCGTACGCGCGCGCTGCCGTGCCGTACCTCCTGCGCCACGGTGTTGAAGTCGTACACGCCCTGCGGTACGCGGCACGATCACGGCGGTGTCAGCGGCGGGAGAGCAGCAGCGCCGCCTGCCCGCGCCGCCTGCCCACGCCGCCTGCCCACGCCGCTGTGGAGCACGTCAGCCGTACCCTCCCGCCCGGCCCCACATACGCACGCCCAGCTTACGTCTGGGATGGCGGGGTAGATCGAGTAGCCGGGGGTGGTGCCGACCTGCAGGTCACGGCCGGGACACGTACGCTTGGCACATGCAGCTGGTCTGCTTAGCACGTGCGTGCAAGGGCGCCGGGGCGCCAACCCCGTAGCTGCAGCCTCCCCGACTTGTACGGTACTTGCAGGGCACCGGTAGCCTAGTAGGCAGTGCTACGCTGCTATCATGCTATTATCATGCTACTATCATGCTATTATCATGCTATTATCATGCTATTATCATGCTATTATCATGCTATTATCATGCTATTACCATGCTGTTGTCATTAGCTGTTATCATGAGCTGTTACCATTAGCTGTTATCATTAGCTGTTATCATCAGCTGTTACTTTACTGCTATCATTAGCTGTTATCATGATCTGTGTCGCACCATGGCCAGCCCCAGGTAGCTGCAGGGCGACCTGCCGGTCCACAGCTGCTGCGGCGTCACAAAACCGTAGTGCGTGAAGCTGGAGTAGGCTGCGGCGGTGCACGGCAGCAAGGGAGGGGCATGGCGGCAAGAGAGGGCAGGAGCGGGAGCGGAAGGGGAAGGGGGAGGGCAGGCGTGGGGCACTCGAACAGCTCGATGGGGCAGGCTGTGATGCACAGCAAGCTTATCCGCGGCAGATGTGAGGAGGAGTGCGCCATGTGCAGCTGGGTCGCAGCCCACGCGCGGGCGCGCCTCACTCACCGGTGCCGCCGATGGCGCGCTTGGCCGCGGCCTCGCCCGCGTCGCGGACGGCGTAGAAGTCGCACGAGCGCAGCGAAGAGGAGCAGGGCACGTTGACGGTGATCGTCTGCGGGGACGGGGGTCCCAGCGCGGCTAAAAGAGCAGGATATGGTGCGCGGAGACGCGGGAGGACCAGGGCAAGGACGGGGCGACCACTGCACGGTGTGCTGGACAGCACAGGGGCCGGGGGCCGCAGGGATGCATGCGGGAGCTGTCCCCGGGGTGTTCGCTCCGCGCCGCTCGAGCGAGCCGCGCGCCGCGATGGCGGGCGCCGGAGACCGGTCCGAGCATGGCGGAGCACGGCTGTGACGCGGTGCCCAGCAGAGCACGACATGTGCGCTGGCGGTGCCAGTGGACGCACCCGACTGCGGTTGCGGTCAAAGGTCATGCTGCCAAAGGAGCAGCGGCCAAAGGTCTCTGCGTGGCCGTTGGGACCGTACCACGCCCGCTCAATGTCCGCGACCTGCGGCGAGCGGGGCGGGAGGGGGCAAGGGAGGCGTCCGTGTCAGCGCGGCTCCCGGTACGACACAGCGAGAGACAGCCAAGGAAAGCAGCCGGCCTCAGGCGCCGCGCGGCAAGTGGTGGGCTGGGTGGCGCGGCTTGCAGGATCCAGAGCAGCAACCCGCCAGGGCAGCTTCTTGCCAACACAGGCTCTACACAGCCGCCGCCCATCGCCGCCTGCCCGCCCGCCCTCCGACGGCCCCAGGCAGTCGCTGCCCATATGCCCCCAAGCGTTACAGCAACCGGCAGGGGATCAAGGCAGGGGACTACGGCAAGGGACCACGGCCGAGGACCACCACAGGAGACCACCACAGGCGACCGCCGCCGCCCGGCCGCACTGCTCACCGAGGGGCCCGGGTAGTTGCAGCTGCCCGTGAGGCTCATGAGCACCAGCAGCTGCCGCACCCGCACGTTGCGCGCAGGGATGGGCGAGGCGGACACCTGCACAGTCGCGGTGCCGATGCGGACGCACACCATGCTGCCCTCCAGCGGCGTGCACGTCTGCAAATGGGGTAGAGTCGGGGAAAAGCACCACACGTCAGAGCGGCGGCGGCGCAGTGTGTGCGCAGTGCAGGCGTGGGATGCGGTACGGTTCCGGTGTTGACGTGCTGGAGAGGATGGAGTAGGTGCTGCTGTGCCCCGCACCAGCGCGATGACGGAGCCGACGTTGACGAGCGTGTCGTCTTCGTCACGCGGCTGCTCGGGCAGCCGGTACTCCATGCCCACGTCAACGCTGAGGCCGTAGGTGCGGTCCGCGTGGTTGTCCATCATGTACAGCGTGCCCTGGGAGGTTGGGGGCGGGGGGCGGGGAGGGGAGGGGAGGCGGGATGGTGAGCCACGGCAGCCTGGGGGAGGAGCAGGGGCAAGGTGGCAGCGAGCGCCGGTAGTGGCGAGGGACGGACCGAGAGGGCCCCGGCAAGACAGTTGACCTTACAGTTGCATCTGATCTGCAGTACCTGCCCGGCCCGGAGAGCGGCCGGAGAACGCAGGGAGCGCTCCGGTGCAGGGGTGGAAGGGATCGTAACGCGATCCGGAGGGACGGAGCGACGCGGGGGATCAGCGGCGGCGTGGGGGAGGAGCTGGCAGGAGGGTTTGGGGCCGCTCATAGCTCCACGGCGGGGGCGCGGGATGGGAGGAGGATCGGGGGCCGGCGACGCAGTGCGGCAGGGCGGCCTCGAGAGGCTCGGGCAGGCATCCGTGCGCTGCCCTACAAGCACCCGAGGGGTGAGGGAAGGCTGTGCAGGGCACGGTCTCGCGACACAAGCAGATGGGTGGTGTGGAGCTGTGCATTGCACGGCAGGGGCCCAGTGTGCCGTGCCCCTGTTTCCTTACCGTGATCTCGATTTCAGGGCCCAGAACAGGCTCCGGGGGTGGGGGTGACGGCGGGGCCGGCGACTGCCGTGGCGGCGGCACGCGCGCCGGCGGCTTGTGGAATGGGATCCATCTTATAGCTGCCTCGGAAGCTGCGCGGTGGGGGTGGGAGAAATGAAGTGGTGAGAGTGGGTGGTGAACGAGGAGGAGGGGGTCGTGAGGAGCCGGGAGGCGGCACGTCGGTAGCAGGCGGCACTTGCGCGATCAGCGCGGCTTACATGCGGCCAGGCCAAAAATTACAAGAAGCGCTAGTACGCCGGCGCTGGGAGCTCTCGGCGCCATGGCGCCTACTTGATGCAACGAGCGTTGCAGTGACCCCGCGAGTACGCTGTATAACGCACTTATGTTACAAGGCCCTAGTCACGCTTGCGTTGGCGTTAAGCAGGAAGTCCGTATAAGTTCAGCGTGTTCATGCGGAAGCTCGTGCTGCACGGCGATGTGTACAAGCAGCCGGCTATGTAATATGTGCGTGATGTATGTGCAAATGCGCCGTTACTGTGCGGGTAGGGCGGCAATGCGCCGACATGCAGAAAGAACCTGCCCGTGGTGGGCGCGGGGATTCGCAACATGCAGCCAACCGCTGAAACCTGTCGCCTACCGCCAGCCCCCAACCACCTTGGCGCACACCCCGCAAACCTTACAGCACTGCTTATTGGAGCTCACTGCTTGTCTCCATCCACTCGGTGCGCGCGGAGCCTGTAGCTAAGCTTTGGGCTTTGCTTTCGTTCAATTCAGGGGCCATCAGCCGCCGCCAGGAGCGCTTCCCTGAACTCTCCTCCGCTGCCACGCGCCTTGAGGCATTGGACTGTATGCCAAGCATGCACATACTGACGTTTTGAATGGCATGCTTGCTTGCCGCATTATGCCGGCGCGCGAGGCGCATTGCTGGCGCTGCAGGGGCGCTGCTGGGGGCGGACGGTGGTTCGTGTCACCCGTGGCTCGCGTGTAATCACACCACGGTCTTGCGACCAAACTCACGACTCCTGCTTTGGCCAACGACGTTCACGGCACTCTCTCCGCACGCACCACCTTAAAATCCCAAACCCATCCTCGCGCAAGTGATAGCCATGTCAGGCTGCTTAGCGCAACGGTTAGGTGTAAGCTCTGGTCTTGCATGTCCGCTGGTGCGGCAGCGCGTTTTGCGCGCAGGACATGGCTGCGCGCCTCAGCCCGCTAGGCTATCTCGCCGGCTAACAACGCGCGTGCGAGCGGATACGCAGCGACGAGGTGCGGATTGCGCACGTTGGGTTCTCTCAGCTGACACCACACGATTGCATGCCACATATTCATGTCGCACCTGAACTGGGTCAGCGGACACGCAAGCTGCTAAGGAGGAGCCATTTTAGAGGGGTCTTACAGCTGCGTGCAGCTGTGGTCGCAACCAGGTCCCACCTCGTCTTACCAGTGCCCCCTCCTACTTTGTCCGTGGCCACCGCCTTCCAGCCACGCTGCTGCACACGGTCCGTTCCCCCCTATCCCCTGTCCTTCTTCCAACAGGCGGTCTCGGCGACGAGGACATTGACGTGGCCGTGTTCCGCTTCACGCTGGGCATCCGAGGCTTCGATGACCGCCTCATCCCCCGCGTCGTGGGCTGCGCAATCGGCGCGCTCATCGTTATCAACCACATCGCGGGCGCCATGCCCACCCCCGAAGCACAGGTGCATCCATGCCTCCCTCTTCCCACTCCCCATGCTGATTTAACCTATTGTTTTATCCTGCCCAACCTTTTACAACCGATCCGTGCCCACCCCCTACCGCCTACCTGCCGCCCCAACACCCCGCCAGCCAGCCAACCCCAACGCCCTACTCTCGCCCCTGCCACCTTCCCGCAGCTCCGCTCCGAGTGGCTAGGCGCGCTGCTGGCCTCGCTGTGCCTCTTTGTGCCGGACATTGAGGAGCGGCTGCGAGAGGCCATGCCCGGGCGCGGCCGCCAAAAGACGGCGGACGCGATCGCGGGCTCGGCCAACTGCTTCTTCTTGGAGCCCAGCCTGGCTGAGGCCGCCAAGAAGGTGCGGCAGTGGGCCGTGCCGTGAACGGCATGAAGGGTTGACGAGCACGGCTGTCTGTGTGCAGGGAATCGTACGGCAGCCCGGGTGCGGCCCATAGTTTGGATCCTGGACCGGCGCTGCGCTGCAAATGTGCCGGCGCCTTGCGCCGGAAGGCGAGAGCGCGCAGCTGCAACTCGCAGCCGCACCTCCCTCGCACGCCCTCGCCTCCTGCGCGCTAGCTATCCGTGCCCCCCTTGTCGCCACCCGGCCGTACGGTACTTGGCAGCTGGCGTGGCGTCCGCCCGCAGTCGCGTTGCCGCACGCCCCCCACGCCACTCGGTCGCGCCCCACGTGGCACCAACGAGCACTGGGTGACCCCCAACCCCGCAGGAGCTGGCGTGGGCGTCCTTCTCACTGCTGAAGAACACCAATGCCTGCGGCGTCATGGTGGCGGCGGGCGGACGCGTGCTGCTGGCGCGGGGTGCGGTGGGGTCGAAGCTCGTGACGGCGGGCGACGCGGCGAGCTCCCTCACCGCCATGTCTAAGGTGGGCTCCCTGGCCGCCAACAATTCACATCTACTGGTACCCCACATTCCTACACACGGCAAGCACGGGCCGATGCATGCAACCACCGCCCCCCGATTAACCGCCCGCCAGCGCCAGCACCGCGCACACCCCCGACTGTGACCAGCCCCCAACATGACCTCCGCCGCAGGATCTGTCCGCCTCCTGCAGCCCCGGCAGCCAGCTGTCAGCTGTGGCGTCCGGCGCTTCGCCCAGCCTCTGGCTGCCGGAGCGCAGCGGCTTTGGCGGCGCGGGGCTGGGCTCGCTGGCTGCACTGCCGGCGGGCGCCGAGTGCGTGCTGGTGCAGCACATTGCGGCGCCGGGCGGGCAGCCGGCGGTGCTGGCGGTGTGGTCGGAGCGGCCGAGGTGAGGGCTCCGGGGCAAGGGCAAACGGGGCGGGGCTGGGCAAGGGCGCAGGCCTGGCCGACGCCACCAGCGCAATGCTGCGGACGCCGGCTCGGCAGGGCAAACGCGCCCAGTATAAGACCTGGCGCCCAGGTTCGCCCCGTTTGCTTGCGCTCGGTAATAGTTTGGACGCTGCCGCAGTGCTGGCGCGTGCTGATTGTCGCGCCCGCTGCCGCCCTCGCGTGCGCTCCCGCTGCAGGGCTCTGGCGGACCGCGAGCGCGGCTGGGTGGCGGCCATGGCGGAAAAGCTGGCGGCCTTTGTGTGATGAGCCGTGGCGCGGCGTGCGGCGGAATGATTGCGCCGAGGAGACCAGCGGCGTCACGGAGCACACAAGCAGCATTGCATCTGCGATACGATACGTCGGGTGGCGAGCTGGCCGCCTATGTGTGAGCACTGAATGGCGATGCCGGTCCTGAAGCCCTCATGGCGGCGTGCTGCAAGCTCGGGGGCCAAGGACGGCATGGACGCAGGGCCCGAGTTCATGGCGGCATGGCGGCCGGCGGGCGCGCGCGGAGCGTGGCGGCCAACTCCCTTCGGGACCCCCGACCATTAAATGGAAGCACACGGCGCGAGAGGGTCAGCCTGTCGGGGAACTGGTTTGCAGCGAACCGCCAGTACGCTGGTGCTCATCGGCTGGCCGACTGGACGTTGCACGGCTGGTGTCCTGGCGGTCGGACCTTGTGAACATTAAACACAGGCGGCCAACCCGCTATGGCGGTCGGACTTGTAACACGAGGCATGTGCGCTCTTGCTTGCGGTGACGTGGCTGACAGCGCTGTGCTCCCATGGCGAGGCTTGGGTCGCCGGTCGCCCGCCACAAAGGGTGGCGGGGCCTGGCTGCTAAAGCAGAGCACGCATGCAAAATAGCCAGCTGTGGCTGCCACGACCGCGGCGGTCACAAGGGCCGTGGCAGAGACGAGGCGCGGACCACTTGTTCGGCTGTCTGTACGAGGCGTGCCGGCAGTGCGCCGCCGCCACAGCAGGCCACCGCTGGCTGCGCCCGTAGAGCCCATGCATCTCTTTCAGCTGCGTTACAGCGTCTCTCCCTCCCCACACCGGCACGCCGGGCGCCGGGGACAGCCCGCGCACCGCAAGCCGCCGCGCGGGGCGCGCGCCGCCGGCCCTCCGCCGGCGCCCGCCTGCCCCACCGCCCCGCGCGCCGGCAGCGCCGCTGCATCGCGCGGCGCCGCCGCGGCCGCCACCCAGCGCCCCAGGCTGCGCCCGCTGCAACATGAGCTGCAGCTGCGGTCGTGGCCGAGGCTTGTGCTGGCGTGTCAGCGCCCGACGGCTTGGCTGTCCATCCGGTCAGCAAGAACGAGAGCACTCCAGCCAGCAGCCGCGTGCCAGCACCAGCCAGCCTGCGAACTGCTAGCCTGCGCTAGCAAAGCCAGCGATGCGCTTAGTTCATCTTGCGGATGAAGGTGTTGATCTTGTCCTCGCGGTTGCCCGCCTGGCCGCCCTCCACGTAGTGCAGGCGCTTCTTGGTCATGCCGCCGTTGGGCGACGACAGCTTGAAGGGCCACAGGAAGTTGCTGACCTAGACGGAGGAACAGAAAGCAGTAGGCAGGTTGGAAGGCGCACGAGACGTGCGAGCCTCTGGAGATTCACAAGCCCTCCGCCGCTCGCGGTACCGGGCGTGCTGCGTACCCTCCACCCAGCACCCTGGTACGCCTCTTCCACCCTAGCGTGTCCGCCTGTCACATGCCCCTCTCGTCTTACGGGCCCACTTCCGGCCCCCAACATCCGGGGGCTCGCGGGCGCCTGCTGGCTCGGTACCAGCACGTGCGCTAAAATCCAGGGAGTGCCTTGCCATCCCACCCCGATCCCGGGTCTCCCCGCCAGCGCCGCACCTCCTTGAACTTGGGGCCGCAGGTGTAGATCTCGTGCACCAGGTCCTCCATGCAGATCAGGCCGTGCTTGCCCAGTTGCTGCGGACGGGGAGACGAAGACGAGGAGCGAGTTGTGCGAGGCAGAGGGTGCGTGCGCCATGCGACGCCGGGGTACACCACGCCTTTACCGGCGGGCGGCTGACTTCCGCGCTGCTCGGCCACGGTGGCTGGTCAGGACGGCGAGCGGGGACGCTGTATAGAGGCTGCTGCTCGCCCGGCAGCGTGAGCAGCAAGCATGCGGTCCCTCCAGTCGCTGCCGCTGTTGCGCGCACTTGCACATCTCCAACTTAGCCCAGTCTCCAGACCTCGCCATGTGCTGAGCTATCCCACATCCCACAACACCATCCCTCGGAATCGCGCAATGCGTCCGCCCATGCCAGTGCTGCATCTCGTCATGCATACCCGGCACAGCAACTTCTGTACCACTCGGAAGCCGTGTCATCCCCAGCCTCATCCCCAGGTTGCGGCCCCACCTGCTCGATGATCCGGTTGTCCGTGAGCGGGATGCGGTCGGCCTTGGCCAGGGGGTTGCCCTTGACCTGAGGAACGAGGCGGCCAAGGGCAAGCGGGCATCGTGCCGTCAGCATATGCACCACGAAGAGACTGTCTGCGCCTACAACAGCCGCCTACAGGCAGGGCATCCGTGTAGAACAACGGACGGGTGCTGTCGGCACCATGGTGGCGCCGACCGGGGGCCGAACGGCCGCCGCGAGTTCTGCGCTCCGCTGGGACGCATACAGGCAGCGCGCCAGTGCCGCAGCTGCTGCCTAGCCTTACAGCCTGCTGGTCGGCCACCGAGCTGCTGCGGCTACTGCCGTCTGCTGGGGCTGCCACCGGTATCGTGTGTATCCAGCGCTGGGCTGCTGCTGGTCTCCTGGCCTGCCTGGCGGCGCTGCAGCAGCAGCGCCTGGCGAACGGCTCCAGCGCTGCGGCGTCCGTCGCCACCGCACCGCCGGGCCCCACATGGACTCCAGCATGCAGCCGCAGCGTGCACACTTGCGTCCCAAGGGAGCCGCCGCTAAGCTCTGGTCCAGCATATGGCGCATCCCACCGCAAACGGGCAGCGCAGCGGCCAGCGCGGCCATGGGCACAACGCTGGCGTCAGATTCACACATGCTGGCGCCGCCGGCTGCTGGCACCTCAACTTGGGAACTGTCCGTGCGCCACATGGCGCGCCGCTGAGCAGCCCAGCTGACCTCCAATAGGGCCGCCGCCGTTGGGTCAAGCCCGCGGCGGCGGTTGCTGTGCCGGCTGCTGTGCTCTAGAGCAGCATGCAGATGTGCCCCCAGCAGGGCCGTCGCGCCGGCCACCATTGCCGAGCCGCTGCCGAGACCGCCCCCAGCTGCCTTCGATCACTTCGCGCCAGAAGGCACGCGCCCTCCTGCTGGCCGGCAGCGTTGCGACTAGCGGCCAGTGGCGCCCGCATTGCTGGTCGCCCGCTGCAGCCTAATACACGTCCCACGCCGCCAAAGCCCAGCGCGTCCGGTACAGCGCCAGCTGCTGCCGCTGCCCTGCTGTTCCCTCCGACGGCTTCTGGTGCCCCCCAGCGCCAGCCTGCCCCCCGTCAGCTGCTGCTGCCGGCTCCGCAAGCAGCTCCGCTCGCTGACAGTGGCTCCAGCGCCAGCGCTGCCTCCTTGGCGGCTCTGCAGCCGCCGCCACGTCCGATCCGCGTTGCTGCTTGCCAGGCAAAGAGCCGTGGCATCCCCAGTAGCTCGTCATGTCAAAAACGCAAACAACACAGGAACCCGCCCCCATCTGTAGAACAGCAATGTCGTACCTTGGCGTAGCCGCGCTTGTAGATCAGCTCCCGCACCGACTTGAGGTTGGGGTAGCCGTAAGCCACGTAGGGCTCCACGCGCTGCAGCATGTTCAGCACCGGCTTGCTGATCTATTGCATCACAGGAGAAGCGGCAGGAAAGGGATGTTAAGATAGCGCGGCTGCAACGGGGTATGCAACAGGGTAGGGAGAACAGCAGAGCGGCATAGGCCACGGCAGCGGCAGGGGATTGGTGTCCGAGCCCTGAAAGGGTGAGTGCCACACCTTGAGGAAGACGCCCATGTTCAGCTGCTTCAGGCGCAGCAGCTGGAGGATCTTCTTGGTCTGCATGGACGAGACGGGAACGGCAGGAGGGCGGTCAGAGCGGGGCTTGCTACACGAGTGACTCTGGGTTGCCCCGCCCCCACGTGCGTTCCCAAGGGCACGACCGGGCATACGGCGGGCCGTTTTCTTCGTGCATGCCCCACGCCCTTTGATGACAGCTGCGAGGGGCCTTGCGGGCGCACCTTGGGCGCAATCTTGTTCAGACCGCGAATGCGCACGACGAAGAGAACCTTGGCCTCAGCCGGCACGTAGAAGCCACCCTTAGCCTTGGCATCGCGCTTCAGGCGGATGAGGTCCTTCTCCTGCGCATGCGATGGCACCGACGGCGGGCATGCGTGAGCAGACAGCCCAGCCAACCTGGAGTCCGGCCATGCAAAGCTGTTTGAGCATAAAGCGTGGGAGCGCTGGAGCTGTGGCTGCGAGGGTTCCAGGGCTGCTCCGCCGTCTCAGCAGCCGCCAAGTGGCCGCCGTCCTCGCTCCGGGCCGCTCCGCGCTCCGTAAGCTAATGTCCAGCAAGTAGCAAAGCTCCACATGAGCGCTCGCCGGATGCTCGAGCATGCTGCTTCTGCTCCGCGACGCCAGCGCCATGCCTGCGGCCCCGAGCTGCGCACCTGGGTGCGGTACTCGGCCACATACTTCTCCGCGCGCTTGAAGACCTCCTTGCGCGTGGTCCGGGCCTTCTTGCGGGCCTCGAGAGCGGCAGCGGCCCGCTCGGCAGCGGCCTGCTCGTCCCGCTTGCGCTTCTTGGCGAGGAGCTCTGGCACGACGGTCGTCATTGTGCCCAACTTGCAGGAAAGAGGGTTTGTGGGGGAGCGGAGCACAGAATTGGCCCCGGGACTTCGCGGAATGGGCCGCTCATGCAGAACACTTCTGCGCCCGCTGCACATACCTTCAGCAACAGCATATAGCACAGTATATGGCCTACTCCGCTGCAACTAGAAAAGCGGCTTCCAACTCTCGTGACCAAAACCCAACTTTGTGCATGTCCTCCACGTCTGCTCTCGGCAAGCTCTCTCGTCCCACAGCTCCCTTGTATCAAGCACGTCAGCTTGGAGCTGATGAAGGGCTCGCCCCAGCGCCGGTCCGGCTCGGCGCGTGGCCATCAGGGATGCGGGGTGGCGGGGAACATCGGCCCGGACACGCTGCTCGCGGCAAGCTTAAGCAGCACGCGGGCAATCCTTCCTCCTTTAATAGCCAATGTATGCACCGAGGCCTTAGCCTGGGGCGACCCTGCTGTAGGCTGGCCAGCTGCACGTGCCGCGCTGCGCCCACCGCTGGGGCATGCGCCCGCTATGCGCCAGGCGTCGACATGTTCTCGCTTACTTGCAGTTATCACGGCCTAGTTAACTGGCCACAGGGGAGCCGCATCTTCGCTTGGTTTGGTCGTCTAGTGTGGCGTTGTAGCCACGTGCCACAGGGCCCCGTCCGCGCCCGGTCAGCAGTCAGCAGCACCATCCCTCGCCACCTCTCCTGGGGCGCTATGCCGCTATCCCCCCCCACGCCCGGTGAAGCCCAGGCGCACTCTCCGTACTCTCCATAACAACTGCCCACAGCTGCCTGGGCCCAGGCTCCTCCTGTCTTCCGTCAGGCTGGGGGCCCCGCCCCCTTCACACAAGTTTCAGCCGGATGCCCACGTGCCTGCTGTTTCGTGGTTCATGTTGTGGCACATTGATTGCCAACCACACCCGCCGCGGTACCCTGCAGCTCCTGCCTACCGCGCGGATTGGACCATAGCGTATGCCTCTGCGCGGCCCTGATGTCCCTTCCGCGCCCCTGCCGTCCCTGCCTCCACGTGGCCCCCGCCGCCCCTGCCTTCCGCTCTCCCCAGCACCCGTCCGGGCTTTTCACGAGGACCGCAACCCTCACGCTCGCCTGGTAGAGGGGCCGGCGCTACTCCGCGCCTCCCCAACGCAAATTGCACCCACTGCCGTACTACCTGGCAGGAAGGCAGCAGCCAGCATGGACCCTCGCTGCGTTGCCTGGCCCAGGCGAGGGACACAGCACGCACGAGCGGCACAGCCGCGCCCGGCGTCCCGCACCGCCGGCCGGCGCGCCGGCTCGCTCGCGGCGCCTCAAAGCGCCGGCAGCGCGGCCTCGCTTGCCGAGCATCAGGCCGCGGGCAGCGACTTGAGCTCCAGCAGCGCGGTGAGGGACTTGATGATGCGCGGCGGCCAGCGCCGGTTGTTGCGCAGCCAGGACACGTCACGGTAGCGCGGGTCCTCCATGCGCGACCTGAGGCGGGCATTTGCCATGGGAGTAACGAACGGGTTGCAAACCTCCGCGCGGAAGCCCGGGGGCAGGCAGCGGGGCCACAGGGGGGCAGAGGCAGCGTGGGGGGCCATCCTCGGGAGCAGGAGCACAGGGCGCAGGTGGGGCCGGGCGGCTGGGTGTTCGGAACGGTCCGGGAGCGGGCCCTGCGAACGCTGCCGTATGCGCTACCCGCCGGGACCGCCGCGGCCTGCTCGCGGGCCGCTGTGCGCCAGGCCTGTCCGTGTCCCCTGTGGCCCCAGCACAGCCCCCACCCAACCAACGCACCACTGCACCTCGGCGTCGCCCTCCTTGCCGATGGACCACAGCGCGCCCGCCAGCGCGGCGCGCACCTCGGCAAAGTCCGGGTAGCGCCGCAGCAGCGAGCGCATCTCGCTGCGGGCCAGCGCGGGGCGGCGGGGACGAGGGACAGTGCTGCCGTCACGGCGCGTACATGGTGTGCATGGAGGCGCGAGGTGGCTGCCTACTTGTCCGCAACGAAAGGTGCAGCGGCGCAGGGGGAGGCGGGCTTGGGACGGCAGACGCGAGGACATGGGCGGGTGGTTAGGTGCCAGCGGCCGCGCCGGCGCCCGCCGCGGGCCGTTTCGTACCAAGGTCTTCCCATTCACTCATGTCGCCCCAACTAGGGCTCACCCGATGGCAGTTCATCGCAGTTTACTATGTTACAGTACAACCATTGTCGCTTTTATGCTGTGGTATAGAAGCCCAACCCTAGCTGCGGCTCACCGGATGGCCTCGTCGGTGCGTCCAACCTGTGGGTGGGCGGTGAGGCGGGCGAGGCAGGCACATGCTTACGGTGCCGTCGTCCCGTGGTAAGAGATGTCAGCTGCCCTGAGCGTGTCACGGCAGCGTCGCCTACTTCCGGCTGCTGTCGTGGGGGGCGAGAGGCCACATGTACGCATGGCCACGTGGCCAGCGCCCCCGCTGGTCGCGTCCACATGGTTGCAGGGGAGTGCGCCGCGGGCCCCACCCAGGACGAGCGCACCTCGAACAGCACCACCGCCCGGTTGGCGACCGCGAAGGCGTAGTTGGGCGACAGCGACACGGCCTTGCCGTAGTACTCGACGGCCTCCTCGTAGCGCGCCAGGCCCACTGCGGCACAGCAGTGGCGGCACCAGGGGTTCAGAAAGGCCAGCTGCGCGAGTCAGCGCGGTGGTGGGTGCTGGGAAGCTGTTCTGATGCCCGTGCGCTGGGGCACCCAAGCTGATTAAAGGAGATGCTGTGGGTACGCTCGTGGTGTAGTAAACAACAGCCGGTGGTTGCGCTCGCTGCGGCGCTCACCGCATGCGTTGCCCAGGTTGTTCCAGCCGGCCGGGTCCTCGGGCGCAGCCTGCAGGGCGCGCACCGTGGCGTGTGAGGCAAGAGGGGGGCAACTGCTTGAGGCCGCAGCCACCTGCCTCGGCTCTGGGCCGCCTGCCTACCCTGGCGCCTAGCGTGGCCGCCGCCAGGGGCCACACAGCACTCGACCCACACCTCACACGTAGCCCCATGGGCCAGGCGAGGCTCGGACCAGCACAGCCCGCAGCAGGGCACGCAGCACAGGACGAGACGTGCAACGATGTTCGCATCCGCCTGGGTTGCGCTACGCTGGCGCCCAGCCTGCCCGGGCCCCACCTTGAGCACGGCCCGGTAGTCGGACACGGCCTCCTCCCAGCGGCCCAGTGCCTCCAGCGCCACACCCCTGCGCCAGCCAGGAAGCGAATTGCGCCAGTGAAGCAGCGTGTCGGCATGTCGGCTTGTCAGAGGGTAAGGTGGCTGCCTGCGGCATGCTGCGGAGGGCAAGCCGCCCGCCGCATCATTGCGATGGCACACCGGGTGCCTAGCTGCCGCCGGCGCACCTGTTGAGCACGGGGTCCACGCTCCAGGGGCAGATGGCGATGGAGGTGTTGTAGTCGGACAGCGCCTCCTGCAGGCGACCCTGCCGGCTGCGCGCGTTGCCACGGTTGCCCCAGGCGCGGCCCACCTGGAGTGGGGCGGTGGGGCGCGCAGGACATGTGGGGCGCGGCCAGGGCGCGGGAGGCTGGGACCCGAATGCCCTGTCTCAGCCCACATGTCCCAGCCCGCATGGCCACCTCACCACGTCGGGCACCCAGGGCTTGTCCAGGCTGCCGTAGCGCTCAATGACCTGCGGACGCACCCCAGCGGCCCCCCGCATTGGACGAAGCACAGAGGCGCAGGAGCACACGAGCGCAAAGGCGCAGGCCTGGAGCCCGGTGCTATCCTGCAGCACATGCACCCCGACAACGCCGTGTGGCGCGCACCTGCGTCCACAGCGCCTCCTCTTGCACCACGTCTGGCGCGTTTAGTGCGCGCTGCAGCAGCGCCGCCGCCTCGCGCAGGTCGGGGTCCTGTCAGGGGTGGGGCCCACACAGGGTGGGGGGTGGGTGAGGGAGCCAGTGCGTCACACTGTGTCGAGGGAGCACGGTGCGCGTGTGGGCGGGGCAGAGCCGGGAGAGCCCGGGTGGCAGGGTGCTGGCGGGGCGCCGGCAGCGAGGGGAGCGTGACACGCTACATCGGTGGCAGGCGCCGGCAGCGGGCAGCAGACTGGAGGGGAGAATGGAAGAACAGCGGCAGCGGCGGCGACAGCGGCAGCGGCAGCGGCAGCGAACTGTGACCTAGAGGCACGGGGCAGTGGTTTGCGCAAGCCGCCTTCCCCTTGCCCCGCCCTTCCGCTCACCGTGGGGTCGTACTTGCTCTGGTCGGGCGTGCGGGAAACGTCGATCACGGGCACCGGCAGCGGCACGGAGCCTGCGGTGGAGGATGGGGGAGGCAGCGAGGTGGAGGCAGCGAGCGGCAGGCGTGCTTTGTTTGTGCGGGTGGCGGGCAGCGTGCCCCTGTGCGCCGATAGCAGGGCTGAGGGCTGTTGCGTCCAGGGGTACAGCGCCGGTGGCCCTGCGCGTGGGGACGGTCTTTCAAGTATGCACCGAGTTCTGCGTTACTTGGATCTAGAGCACAGTCCTTGCCCGGCAGGTGGGTGGGGAAGGGGACTTTGTGGGTAGAGGGCCGCGGAACGCCCCGCTATGCATGTGGCCCCGTGCGGTTACCCTGGCTGTGGCTCACCGCTGTTCGCAGCCTCGGCACGGGCGGGCATAGGTGCTCCGCCCTCGATCACCGCCAGGAAGGGTAACAGAGCCAGCAGCACATCGCGCCTGCTTGGCGTGAGCGCGTCGGCGTGCTTGGTCGCCGAGCATGCAGGCAAGAGGACATGCTGGCTCGCCAGAGGGCTACCCCGGACCGTCCATATGGAGACGTGAGGAAGTGACGCTCGAAGCGTTGAACGATTGCTCTGCCGGCCAGTGCCCGCGCGGCTGCCACAGGCGCGCATGCTGCTTGCAGTTCACCAAAACAATAACTGGCACTTGCAGATGAACGGTGAATAACACCTGGTGAGCTGGTTTGTGTTGACTTCAACGCAAATGACAGAGCGCGAAGACCAGATGTGTGGTGCGGGAGCGGCACAAACCATGTATGACTGCTCCCAACCCTTCCCAACCTCCTCGCCCCCCTTCGGTTGACACTCTGACAGAATATGCTGGTACAGTTACAGGTATAGCATGCATTATGGCAGTCGCCATGCTCACAACCGATGGCCTTGGCGTCCATCGCACCTCGCAGAAGCAGGGGAGCTCCCCTGCGCAGAAGCCCCTCGCACAGGTCCACACGCCGCCCCCGTGGCTGGTCGCGCCGCAACCGAAGTCGACAAACTTCAAGCCACAATGAAATCCCTACGAACACCACACCCAAACCCCACTAGGGACAGCCAAAGATGCCCGCCATGTCACAATAAAACAAAACCGGCACGAAAGCCATCGTAACCTGCCCTGCCGTAACTACGCCCCGCAAACCTCCACACGCACCGATGTGCGCACACAGAAACGCACGCCGTGGCTAGCCGCTGGCGGCTCATGAACAACACATCCAGTGTGATGAGGGATCCGGCCAGCCCCTCGCGCAGGACGCCTCCTGGGCCCTTGCAGCCGCAAAGTGCCCCAGCTCCCGCCCAGCCTTGCCCAACCATCTACGACAGGACAAATGTACGACAGCACGCGCCCGCGTACGACGCGCATGCCGCCGCGGCGCTACAGCTCGCCGCCACCGCCGCCACCGCTCGCCTGCCCGCCGGCGCCGCCGCCGGCGCTGCCCGCCAGCAGCTTCAGCGTTATGAGGACGTACGCAATGATGACTAGGTTGAGTAGTATGACTAAGGCGCCCGCGCCCAGCAGCAGAAGCTCGCCGGCGCCGTACTGCGGCCGCTGCAGGCCGTCCAGCCCAAAGCCCTGCAGCGCCCCCACCCCCATGCCCATGCTCATGCCTGCAGTGGGGCCTACGCCGCCGGGCCCCATCGCCGGCATGGGCGCCAGCGGCAGCGCGTCCCACGCCGACGCGAGCGAGGAGCGCGAGAAGGCCTCCTGGCCCTGGCTTGCGAAGCGCTGCTGCTGCTGCTGCTGCTGCTGTAGGTGTGCCGCGTCCGCGCCGCCGAAGTGCTGCTGCGAGTGCCAGTGCGGGCCCTGAAGATGCTGTTGCTGCTGCTGCTGCTGCTGCTGCTGCTGCTGCTGCTGTTGTTGTTGCTGCTGCTGCTCCAGGTGCATGTGCATGTGCTGCTGTTGGTACGGCGACTGCCCCTGCGGCAGCTGCTGCGGCCCAGCCTCGCCGTACAAAGCCAGCAGCGCCTCGAGGGACCGGCCCACGGTGCCGGGGCTCGCGCCCCCGCCGGCGACTGCGGCGCCGCCGCCGGTGTCCGTCAGGCCGCCGGCCTCCGACGCCGCGGCTGCTGCTGCTGCTGCCGCGAAGGCCCCCGCGCCGCCGGCCGAGGCCGGCCGGCCCCGGCCGCCCATGGCCGCAACCGCCGTCGACGTCGGGCGGCCCGTCGGGCCGACGCCCATGGACGCCGGCCGGGCCATGCCGCTGCCGGTGCCGGTGCCTCCTGCGGTGCTGCTGCTGGCCAGGATCGCTAGGCCCGGCGGCATGGGCAGGTCCAGGTCCCGCCCCGCGCTGCCCTCCTCCAGCAGCGCCGCCGCCGCCCCCGAGCGGAGGACCGACTCCATGAGCCCCGCGACCACGACGTCCGTCGAGGTGCGGGCGCCCGACCCCAGCATGCCGCCCTCGCCCTGCATCACACCGCCGTAGCCGCCGCCCATGCCGGCAAACGCCGCGGCGGCGGCGGCAAAGGCGTCCATGCTGTTTGGCGACGCGGAGGCCATCGCCGACGGCGCGGCGTCGAGGAAAGGCGAGATACCGGCGCCGCCGCGCGTCGGCGGCCCGCCGCCGCCGTTGGCGTCGGCGAGCACCCTGGCGCTGACGCCGCCGACGCCGGCGCTGGTGCCGGCGGGCGACGGGTCGGCGCCGCCGCCGTTGCTGCTGCTGAGGCGCGTGCTGCTTCCGCCGCCGCCGTTGGCGGAGGGGGAGCTGGCCGGGTGGCCCTGCGCGCCGCCGCCGCCGCCGCCGCGGTAAGCCGCCGCCGCCGCGGCGGCGCTCATGACCGACGCCGACCTGCCCGACGCCGACGTCAGCGAGGCGTTGCCGGAGAGCGACATCGTGCCGCCGCCCGACGCCGCCACCGCCGCTACGGCGGCAGCCACGGCTGCGGCGTGCTCAGGCGTCGCGTGCCCCAGCGTCGGCTCGTCGTACCCAGCCAGGCCCGCCTGTCCGAACCCGTACAGGGCTGAGCCGCCGGAGCGCGCCGACCCACCTGGCGGCGACACAGGTTGTGCCGGACGCGTCGACGCCGCCTGGAACGGCGACGCGGGCATGGCGGCGGCGGCCGCCGCTGCGGCGGCGGCGGCCGCCCGGCCCTCCATGGACCGCTGCGCTGCCGTCACCGCCTGGATACGCAGCGACTCTGTGCTGATGTTGCGACGCACGCTGCGGCTAGCCACTGGCGGCGGGCCGGGCCCCTGCGGCACGCCGCCGTACGCGTCTAGCTGCGGCGGCAGCTGCGAGCTGCCCGACGGCTCATCCAACCCCCACTCGACGCTGTGGCGGCGCGAGCCGCCGCCGCCGCCGCCGCCACCAGCGGAGGCGTCGTTGCTGGGCCGCGCGCGGCGCGGCAGCGGCGCCGCCGCCCCGGGCTGTTGTTGCTGCTGCGGGTAGCCGTACGGCGCCGCCGCCATGCCGTATCCGCCCGTCGGGCTGAGGTTGAGGTTGCCGCTGTTGAGCAGCTGCTGCATAACGGCGTCTGGGCTGTCGGGCAGCTGCTGCTGCTGCTGGTAAAACGGCGGCGGCGAGTAGGAGGGGTGCTGCAGGCTGGGGTAGCCCTGCGACGGCGGCGAGTGCGACGGCTGGGGCTGCGTCACGTGCAGCGAGCGGCGCGAGCCGCCGCCGCCGATGGCGGCGACGAGGGCGGATGTGGTCGCGCCCGAGGCAGACGAGCCGAGCGGGCCGCCGTTGCTGCTGCCGCCCACCATCGCCACGCCGCCGCCGCCGCGGTCGCTGGCGCCGCCGCCGCCGCCGCGGCCTAGCGCCGCCGCCAGCGCCGGGCTGCCAGGCGGCGGCCGCCCCGCGGCTGCGGGCGCGCGGCTGGCGGCGGAGCCGCGGCCGCTGAAGGAGGCGCCGCTGCCTGCCGTTGACGGCGGCACGATCGCGCTCTGGAGCTCCTCCTGGAACCGGCTCAGCGCCGCTGCCAGCGTAAACCGGCCGGCACCGCCGCCGCCGCCAGCGGCGGTCGTGCTGGGGACGCGCACAGCGCCGGAGGCCGGCACTGGCGAGATGGGCGGCAGCGGCGGCCCTGAGCTGGCTTCGTCGACGATGTCGGCGCCGCCGCCGCCGCCGCCGCCGCCGTCATACAGATGGATGCTGTTGTCGCCGGTCGAGTAGAGCGCGGCTGGGGTTGGGCAGCAGCGGGGGTCGGACAGGAGAGGGCGTTCGACAGGAACAGGAGTTACGCAGAAGCGGGGGCCAGCGTCACGCCTGGCCGCATCGCAGCTTTGGACAGGAACCGGAGTTACGCAGAAGCGGGGGCCAGCGTCACGCCTGGCCGCATCACAGCTTTGGACAGGAACCGGAGTTACGCAGAAGCGGGGGCCAGGGTCACGCCTGGCCGCATCACAGCTTTGCAGGCTGCGCCGCGCTGGCAGCCCCGCCGCCCGCACACGCGCACACACAAACGCGGCGCCGCAGCCACACCTGCCGGCACGCCGTCCACGCCGCCGCCCCCATGCGACTGTCCGCCGCCGCCGCCGCCCGCCGCTGCCAGGGCCGCATTCTCAGACGTCCGAATGTAGCTCGGCGCGAAACCCCGCGACGACGGCCCCAGCGGCCCCGTGTCATCCCTCGTCAGGAATATGCCAGGGTCGTCCGACGCCGGAGTCCGCCGGAGCGACGTCAGCGAGCTGGCCGACGTCACGCCGACGCCGCCGCCGAGGTTGCTCGACGCCAGCCGGTGGCTGGAGCCGCCGAGGTGCATGGCGGTGGCGGCGCCGCCGCCGCTGGGGCCCCCGGCGGCGGCGACGGCGGCGGCGTTGAGGCCGTCCTCCGGCATGGACTGCAGCGTGCGCATGTTAGCGCCGACGCCGCTGCGGCCGGCGCCGGTGCCCGCGCTGACGATGGAACGCGGCGAGCCGGAGCCGCCGCCGCCACCGGCGCGGGCCGAGCCGCTGCCGGCGGTGAGCCCAACGACGCCGCTGGCGCCGGCGTCGTACAGGCTGTGGGTGCGGGAGGAGGGGCTGCCGAGGAAGGCGCTCAGCGCGTCGAGCGCTGTCGCGCCGCCGGCGACTATCCTGTCGGAGCCGGCGGCAGCGGCGGCGCCGCCGCTGCCCTGTTGCTGGTGCTGCTGTGGGTGGTGGTGGTGGTGGTGGTGGTGCACGTTCGTCCCGCCCAGCAGTCTGTCGGAGGCGGCGGTGGGGGCGGCGCCGCCGCTGCCGTGCTGCTGGTGCTGTGCGAGCGCTTGCGAGTGCGCCTGCTGGTGTTGTTGCTGCTGGTGTTGGTGCTGCATCATCAGCTGCTGCTGGTACTGCGCCTGCTGCTGCTGCTGCTCCAGGTGAATGTGCATGTGCTGCTGCTGGTACTGCGCCGCCTGCTGCTGGTGCTGCTGCGCCTGCTGCTGCTGCAGCAGCGCCAGCTGCGCCTGCTGCTGGTACGCCAGCGCCGCCGCCGCCTGCAGCTGCTGCTCCCGCTGCAGCGCCTGCTGTTGCTGCAGCTGCAGCGCCTGCAGCTGCTGCTGTTGCGCCGCGTGGAACGCCGCCAGCAGCGCCGCGCCGCCATCCCCGCCGGGCGGCGACGTGCCCGGCTGAGCGCCCTGCATGAGCTGCCCCGGCCCAGGGCCCCCGGGCCCCAGCGACACGCTGGGGCTAAGGGTCGAGAAGATGCGGCCCTGGCCGTAACCCGAAGGGGTACCCTGGCTCTGCATCTTGGGCAGAACCCCGCTTGCACTGGCCTGCACTGCGGGGCCGAGCGACATGTGCGACATCTGTGACCCGGGGCCCCCAACGTAGCCGGCGTCCGAGCCGCTGGAGAAGCGCATGTACGGCTGGCCGCCGTGCACGGCAGCGGCGGCGTACGGCAGCGTGCCGGACGGCGGGCCGTACGGCAGCGGCGTCAGCGCGGCCGAGGGCGCCGGCGGAGGGGGCGGGGGCGGGGGAGGAGGCGACACGAAGCTCAGCTTGGCCGAGGGGTTGAGCAGCTCCTCGTCAGACAGGGCGTTGATCTGCGACTGCAGCGCCATCATCTGCGCGGCCAAGCGGTCCTCGGGCGACGCCGGCGCCGCGCCGGTGTCGGCCCCGTCTCCGTTCCGAGGTCGCGGCGGCATCCGCGCGGGCGCGGCGTGCGACTCGCCGGCTGTGTCCAGCTCGGCGGCGGAAGCGCCGCTGAGGGAGTCGTAAACGCCGGCGGAGGCCGCGGCGGCTATGAAGGGGCTGGAGCCCTCACCCCTAGAGTCTGCCGCGGCGTCGGCGCCTCCGTGGCGCTTGGCATCCGCCGCGCCCCCGACGTGACCAGCTCGGGCTTCAAGCGACCGCCGCCGGGCCTCGGCAGCGCCTGCTGCCAGGGGCACCTTGCCAGCGGCGGCAGCGGCGTCGAAGGCGTCCGCCGCCGCCGCGGCGGCGGCGGCAGGGCCCGCCTGCTGTCGCCGCGTCGCCCGCGCCGCCGCTGCGGTCGTGATGTGGGTTGGCGCACGAGTGGTCAGCATGCCAGCGGGCGCTGCGTCAAGTGGCGCCCAGGCCATGTGCACGAGGACAAGGTGCAAAACCACGACGCGCGCCTGCCCCGGTCCTCACCTGTTCCACGTCTGGGGCCGGAGCCAGCGGCGCCGGCAGTCCAGCCCGCACCGCCACTGCCCCCGGCGGCATCGCGCGCCGCCGAGCTGGCGTCGCCGGACGATCCCAGCGTCGCCACCGCAGCCATGGCCGCAGCCATGGCGCCGCTGGCGCCCGCCGCCGCCGCCACGCCGCTGGAGTTGCCATCGCCGGTCAGCACGGCGGTGTTGAGCGCATTGCCCACCGCTGAGAGGGCGCTGCCGTCGGCGTCGGCGCCCATGACGTCCCAATCCGAGTCGAACGAGTCCCGGGGCCGGCTGCGGGGGCAGCGGCAGCGCGGGGGTCGCGCCCGGGTTTAAGATGCGCTGGGGTGCGGCCGCAGCCGGCACCGCCGGGTCGGCGGGCCGGAGGGCGGTCAGCGCCCATATGTGCACTGCAGCCGGCGCCTAGCCCGCCTAAACTTGCCAGCCGGGCCACGGCCCGGCACGGGGTCCACGGTCGTCGTACGTTGTTCCCGCCTGCTGCTGTCGGCAGGGATAGCCGCCGCCAGCGCACAGCTGGGGGAACCAGCACCCGGCCCACGGCCACCTAACCCGCCGCCGTCGCTGGGTCGCCAGCACGGTCCCGAGCCCCCCGCGACCCCCCGCCCCCACTCCCAGCACGCTGCGCGCCAACGGCCGGCCCCCACCTGCTGCCCCGCGTGCCGAGCATGGCGCTGCCCGGCACACCGCCGATGCCCGACCCCAGCCCGCCCTGTCCGCTGCCGTTCTTATTGCTCCTGTGAGCGGCAGGCAGGTGGCCGGGTGGGGTGCACCTGAGTCAGCCCAGCGGCCTCAGCTTGGTCGCATGCTGCAGGAGCCCGACCCCACTACAAAGGCGCCCACCCGTGCATGCCTGGCTTGATGCCCCAGCTGGCCTGTGCTCCTCTTCACGTCGCGCCTGTACCCCGCCCGCCTACCAACCAGGGCCGGCCCCGTGGGCAAGCCCCGGCCTCACTCCCGCACCCCACGAGGAGCGCCCCGGCCACGGCCCACCTGTACTGCGCGACCCGCTCCAGGGAAGTCTGCATGTTACGGCCGCTGGGTTTGCGAACGGCACGCCCCCGGTCGCCGTCGCCGCGGCCGCCGCTGGTACTGCCGGAGGCCGAGCGAGACAGCATCACCGCCGCCGAGACGCGCTCGCCGCCGACGCCACCGCTACCGCCGCTGGCTAGCTGCCCCCCTGAGGTCGCGCCGTGCCCGGGCCGTTGGGCGGAGTTGGGAAGGGGCACGGGCGGTGGTGACGGCGCAGCCGCCGGCGCGGGCCCCGCGGGCGGCGACAGCGCGCGCGGTGAGGCGCTGTTCAGCGCTGTGGCGGAGTGGCCGGCGCCGGCGCTGTCAGCTGGCTTGCTGCGGGAGGGCAGCAGGCGGCTGGCCCATTTCCTGAGGAAAGGGCGGCCGAGGGGCAGGCAGGGCGCTCGGTCCTGAGGCACAGGGCAGCGCGTGGCAGAGCTTGCATGCGTCCCAGTCCCATCGATCTCACCTTGCCGCTCCTTGCTTGTCGTCTGAGGACCGCTGGGGCTGCGCGCTGCCGCCCTCCGCCGCCGCTACTCCCGCACTGCCGCCAGGGAGTGTGTCGCCTGAGGCTAGTGCCGAGTCGCCAGCGGCTCGCTTGCTGCGCCCGGATGCTGACTTGTGCGATGACAGCAGGCGGCTCAGCAGGCCACCACGTTTGCGCGCGCCACCCTCAGCCCCTTTGCCGCTTCCATCCCCGCCGGTGCTCAAAAAGTCGGGCGACGGCAGGGACTGCGTGCCGTCCAGCTGGCCCCCGGACGCCAGCGGGTTAGCGGGGTGTGTCTCCCCATTCAGGGAATTGATGGTAGTCAGCATGGGAGCTTGAACTGCTTGCCCGTCATGTACGCAGCAGGGGCCTGCCATACGGGAGTGCGAAGAAGGGGGGTCAGCGGGCCTCGCGTGTGAGCCCCTGCCGAGCGGCCGTCGCCGAGACGCTAAGTCGTTACGTGCCCCACTGCCGCCACGACAACTTGTGTGCTGGCGACCGAGCACAATGCGAACAATGCGCCGTGTCCTTTTACGTCGGTTAAGCACGGCAACATCAGCTGAGACGGCGCAGATACTTACGGTTGCCCTTGTAATTTGGCTATTTGCAGTTCCGGGGTGTGGAGATGAGGTGTGGAAGCGCCCGCACATCGTTTGAGCAGCAGCGGCCCTGATAATGTGTTCCTAATTCGAAGCAGGTCAGCAGCGGGCACGCATGCCGGTCTTTGCTGGCCTTGGATGTTCCGCAGTCGAGTTGAGTCGCTCCCGCGATGTGCAGCGGCGCAAAGTTGCTATCTTCAATAAGTAGCTGCTGTTGTATCTAGCCTCTGTGTCGGTGGTGTGGGGTGTGGGGTTCGTAATCGGCATTTCCTGCTCCCGCGCCTGACAGCACTAACCAGGGCACGAACCCCTGCGCTGCCCCTCCCTGACCAGCCGCTACCATTGCATGCACTCAATCACGGTGGACTAGCTGATCAGCATTTCTATCATTGTCTGTGACGGCTCGACTCGTGGGGCTTTCCTACAAATTTTTGCCAGCGTCGGCCTGGCGTCGGCCCTGTCAAGCGACGCGGCATGACTCCTGCGCGCCCCTTCCCCCGGACACTCTGTGGCCATTGAGCTTAGGACCACGCTCAATGCACCGGGCTGCGTCAGGGACTCATTATCAGAGGACGCGTGAGGGGGGCAGGTGCGGTGGTTCGCTCGTGCACTGAAGATACCTTGCCCTGCCGAGTGCAGCTGAGTGCGTCGGGTTGCACAGGGTAGAGGGGTTTCAGTGCATAAGACAGAGAGCAGGGGGAACGGGAGAGTGTTCAGTCACGGGTGCAACGCCAGTGAGACCGATTCAACCAGGGATGTTTGGCGTTTTGTTCTACAAAAGCCCCGACCGTTGGGGTTTCATTTAGCAGCACGCACCAGCGAGGACGAATGATGCCATGGATTGGTAGGTTGGCGGCCCCGACGGCCTGGATACGATGGCCCTGACACCTCGAGGGGCTGCCTGGGATCCAGGAGCGTCTTGGGGGAGGGGTATGCGGTTTAGTGATGGTGAGCGCGCTGGCGGCCTGGGGCCGGGGCGGTCACCGGTTTCTTGCGGGGGAGGGGAGGGCCACCCCTGGACAATGCTCGTTCCGACCGCTAGCGCAGCAACCTATGGGGATTGGCCACGTTCGGTGACGGGCGCATCGCCTGGGCGTCATGCCCTTTCGACTGACGTGACAGCTGTGCGGCGACGTGACTGTGGCGCAACTGTGCCTGTGCACGCGCTCGCTGTCTAAACCCTTCCAGATACCGTAGTATCCGTAACCATTGTGTTGCGACATACCGCCTCAGGACTCGCAAACTATCGCCCAAGCCGAGTCCCACGCACAACCGCGCTCCGCGCACGGCGCATACCCTTTGACTCGACGCACGCCCCAGTTGGCCGCCCACAGCGGCCCGTTGAACGCTTGCTCGATAGCACCGGTCAGGGCCTAGCCCCTCCAAACAAGGTTGTTTCACACGGCCACGCCGAGAGGCAAAAAGCTATCCCCGTCTCGCTTTTTATTGCCTTATCACCACGCAGACATACCGGTACACAAGATCACATAATATGCAGCAGGGACTAGCACGCTCATGCCGATAATCGAGACCCATGCCGCCGCTTCATCCCGCCGCTACAACATGCCCCCGACGGCCTGGCGAGTCCGCAGTATACGTCGGCTGTGCCGCAGCAACAACTGCCCCCACTCGACGGCCGCCGATGAACACCATTGAAGGCCGTAAGGAAGCCGTCCGCCGTGCAATACCAAGCTGCGTCCCAGCAGCTCAAGCTGAGCGCGCGGCAGGCCGGTACCGCCCGCAGGTCTATGAGTTTGCCGAGCGGCCGCCCTTCCCGTCCTGGCTCATCTTTCCGCGCGCCTTCTGCGGCTTGAACTTTCCTCCCGCAGCCTTGCGCCGGTCCCTGCGCTCCTTGGTGGGCCAAAGCATCTCGGGATAGTTGACCTGGCATGGCGAACAGGTGGGGGTTAGGCAGTGTGAGAAAGGCTCCGGGTACGGTGGACGCCAAGGGGCGTGTACGTTGGGTGCGCGCAGTCAAGAGGCAATTCAGGCACTTTCTGTCATTACATATGCAACGCTTTACAGTTAGGCCTGCCCAAGCGCACCTGCAGGTACACCAACCGGGCAGCAGTGCCACCCGCCAACAAGAGGATGGGCATCATAGCCACGAAGGCAACAGTCAAGGGGCTGCCCTGGGGAGGGGGCACCTCCGCCGGAGGAGCGTTCGCCGCTGCCTGCTCCGCCTGCTTCTCCATCATTTCAGCTGCAAGACGTGGGGCAACGGGTGTTTTGGTGGCGTGCCGTAGCGTCGCATGCGACCTCAGTCGATCGGGTCACCAGCTTACGCGAAATGCGGGGGTCATGCCACTGCGCCGTGTTAGTAGCACCATCCGTGAAATAGAAGTTGCCCGACTTGTCGTCCTTGGAAACAATCCACATAGTGGGGTCGCTGCCAGCCTCCTTGCTCGGAAGCTCAAGCACATACTGCCCCGAGTAGGGCCCCTCGTCGCTGATCTTCTTAACGCCCGGAATATCCTCAACCTTGGAATACACCTGGCGGTAAATTTCCATTTTCGGCTTGACCTTCATCTTCGATTGAGCTAGGCAACCCCCCGAGAAGCATAGCACCGCGAACAAAACGAGACTAAGGCGCGCCATTGTTGCTACTGTGTGTATGCCAAGTGACTGGGACGTTGTTCCAGGACAGCGCAGTCGGCCCAATTCGCTACAGCCCGATCGCGATGTGATGTGCACCCGCGCGCTAGGTGTCCAGGGATGTATGCCTTACGTCCCTACGCGTTTCCATCTATAGCTTGAAGTTACGTGAAGGTCTCAGCAACACCTTCCCGCTCTATACTCCGTGATAGTTTCGCGCAAAAACAGCACTCCAGAGTAAGCAGCTGACCTGCAGAGCGGGGGTAGAAGGTGCAACAGTCCGGGGGGACGGGAGTGAGGGCTGGGGTTGGGGCGCTGGGGACGGGGATGGCGAACCACGCTTTGGGTTAGTGCCCGCGGATGGCTGGAATGACTTGACCGCACAATCCAGCGATATGCCATGGTGCACTTCTCCGCTCGGCAAGATTAACTCTATTACTCTCAGCGCCATCACACGCTCGCAGCCGCGCCAACCTTCAGCTGATCGCGCCAACGTTCTCGGCGCCACGCGCAGTGAGCCCAGTCCTACGCACCGGACAGCATATTGAGCCGTTCTTAAGCGCAACGACAATGGATGCCGCCGCGGCAGAGGCCGCGCGGCAGTTCTTGGCGCCGATGGCAAAAGCACTTCACGAGTCGGCAGCCGCGCAGGCGCTCTACCACGCGCACGAGTTGTTTCAGCAGTTTTTGTCAGTGGACCACAACCTGATCGAAAAAATGCCCTGGGAGACGGTGGCTGCGCAGGCGACAGGCCTGTCGAACTCGCAGCTGCGGTTTACCATCGCGCTGTTTGCGTCAGTGCCACTTGCGGCGGGCGTTCGGCTATTCAAAAGCCCGACGTGTGAGTGACCGCGCCGACAGCCGGTGCATGGCTGGTCTGATCATCGCTGCGGCGCACGTCTTCCCACGCCAACCAGCCGATTGCTCCTATCTATCCACAGTGCGGCACATCTACGCTATCCTGGTGGGGTTGCTTATCATTTACTACCCCTTCGGCAGCGGCATCATCCACGTGCTGCCCATGGCCGCCGCGGCCTTCCTGGCGCTGCATCTGGTGCCCCGGAAGGCCGGCGTCGTGGCTTGGTGTACGGTATTCCCGTACCTCATCTACCTGTGAGCTCACCGCGCCGCCTGACGGGTCACGAGGTGGTGGAGGGCTAACGCGCAGTAGGGCCAACACGGCGCCACGCCCAGGGACTTGTCTCTCGTGGACCTGTGCACGCTGGGTTGTGAACTATATCAACCGAAACGTTTAGGTTAGGGCATGAATTGATGCAATCGTGCCATGTTGTGGCTGCGGTCCTTCAGCAGCGCACCGGACACCGACAATTCCGTAGCCCGCTACAACGTGTTTCGTGGTCTAACTTACGAGCTTATGTACCCCCGGCGATGTGCCTGTCCCAGGCACTGCGTTAACGCCAGCGGCGAATCCTGGAAGTCGGGGGACATGGACTTCACAGGTAAGGGTGCACGTGGAACTTCGGTGCCTGCGCCGTAGCTCGCGCGGCCGGCACTTGGAGCTAACAGGGCTCGCCTGTGGCCAGCGTGCCCGGGGGCCGCCGTGCTGAGCTGTCGCACGTTCAAGATGTGGCCACGCTGGCCTGGGGTTCGTGGCCGCTTGGGCCGGCGGCCTTCGTTTGGTGGCGCTCCTCTAAGAGCGCTTGTCCATTTGGCGTCCGGCCTGCCGTCTGGTGCTATTGGCTGCTCTAGCTTGCGGGCGGGCTGCGGCCATGCTGCCCCGCACTGAGACGCTTGCGCCACGCACCGCATCCGGCGCCACCTTCCGCCCGCCCTCCCAATCGCGCGTCCGACAGGATGCTGTACCCTGATCACTTTTCAGTAAACCAGGAAGTCAAACCGGCGCCATGTCCTATCGACGATATCGTGGGGCCATGAGCCGGCGCGCTCACGGACCCCGTACGGCACCCTCTCCCTCCCCCAGGCGGCGCCATGGTGGTGGTCCTGAAGATGATCTCGCTGTGCGTGTGCCGCCAGGACAGCTTCCGCAAGAACAAAGAGGTGCGCCGCCATAGCCGCCACAGCGAAGGCCCCACGCCGCTGGACCGGCAGCCGCACGCGGCCTGTGGAGGACGCTTCGCCCCCGAGCAACCTCGGCCTCCGGACTGCGGCCCGCACGCACACGCACGCCGTGCCCCGCTCCCTCGCCCCCTCCTTGGTGCCCATCGCGCCTGCAGCCCGCCTTACGGCCCCGCCGGGCTGCCCTGCCCTGCCCTGCCCCGCCCCCGCTCCGCCTTGCCAGGACCTGACGCCCTATCAGGCCGCGCACCAGCAGACCCGCAGCCCCAGCCTGCTGGAGTTCCTGTCGTACCTGCTGGGCCTGGGCAACCTGCTGGCGGGCCCCTTTGTGGAGTTCGGCGACTACAAGGCCTTCATTGAGCTCAAGGGGGTGCGTTGCCTGGTGCCGTCATAACCCATGGGTGTCGCATGGCGCCTGGGCGCAGCTGGGGGGTGCGCGGGCAATGGGCAAACTCAGAAACGGGTACTGCTCGCAATGCAGTGCGGTCCGGAAGGCTTTGCCCGAGCCTGTGGGCCCCGACCGGGGGGAGCGAGAGCGTTAGACGCGTGAAGCGCTGCTTCGCTTAGGTGGCCTCCCCGCCTTGTGTGCACGTCACACCTGTTCCCGTGCCTGCCCGCTCTCACTTCACACTTACGCCCCTGGCGCGCCCCGTGCGCCCCCCTCCGCAGCCCTGGGACCCGTCCGCAGCCCGCCCCCGGCCCTCCTCGCTGGTGCACGGCCTGCTGGCGCTGATCGAGGGCCTGTGGCACATGGGCGTGTACCTGGGCCTCACGCTGTCGGGCTGGTCCATGGACCACTACCACAGCGACTGGTGGGTGGGGAACCGTCTGCTTTGGTACCACAGCGTGAGGCCCTGGGACCAGCAAGCCGCTGTGACTGCGCGAGCACCGCCGAAATTGTGCTCCGTTGCCCGCCGTGCTGCGGCCTTTGCCCTGGCGCATTCGGCATCATTGTCTGCCGCCGCGCTGCGGCCTTTGCTCTGGCGCATTCGGCATCATTGTCTGCCGCATTCCTGTACAAAACCTGTCGTACCGCAGGTACTACAGCCAGCCGCTGGTCATCAAGTGTATCTCCTTCTGCATCATTGGCGCTGTGTACCAGCTGCGGTACTACTTCACGTGGAAGGTGACGGAGGCGGGCTACGCCTTCGCCGGCCTGGACTGGGTGGGCTGGGACGAGAAGACCGACAAGCCCAAGTGGTGAGCTGCTGGCAGCTGGGCACGGGGCACGGGCTGATGTGGGTCGGACGAAGGCGCCTGGTGGTAGGATGTGGGTCGGCAGGGAAGGCCAGCAAGGACCGAGGGACCTGTGGCGTCAGTTGCTTACGGGCGTGCAGACCAGACAACGCAGGGCCAAGGGGCATGTGGGTCGGACTGTCTTGTGAGGAAGGGCGCGGCAGCCGTGTCACCGGAATGGCCTCAGATGCTGATGTGCCTGCGCTCTCGCCGCCCTCCTCTCCCAGGGGCCGCTGCCGCAACTGCAGCTTCATGGGCGTGTGGCTCACCGACAGCGCGCGCAACGTGCCGCTCAACTGGAACATCTGCACCGGCAACTTCCTGCGGAGGTGGGCCGCTTGTGGGTTGCTGCTGGCGGCAGCTCCAGCGGCTCTCGGCAGGCGCTCTAGGCGACCACGCCGCCAACGCTAAGCTATCTTACCATGTGCGCCCGGCACCGCCACGCCGCCCGCAGATACGTGTACGAACGCGTCACGCCCCGCAACAAGAAGCCCGGCTTCTCCAGCCTGCTGTTCACGCAGCTGGTGTCGGCCATCTGGCACGGCCTGTACGCCGGCTACCTGCTCTTCTTTGCGGGCACGGCCATCTGGATCTACTTCTCGCAGGTGGGGCCCGTGTGGTGGCCGCGCGGTGTTGGTGGTGTGGTGTGCGGCTAGCACGACTACACACTACTGGGGCGCGGGGCTCCTCGCAGATACACAGGGGTGGGACGGGAGGGGAGCGCAGCACGGAGCAGGCCGAGCCGCCCCTTAATCCCTTGGCCTGGCGCAGTCCCACTGCCGGCTGAGTTTCATGCGGGGCGCACAGCACGGCCCTCACGGCCGCGAGAGATTCGCTGACAACACCGAGCGGGCAAAACCCGCGATGAGTGTTCTCTGATAGTAACTCTCGCACACCCACCCGCCACCCTAGTCCACCACGACGCGCCCATCCACCTGCAGCATTCGCCCACACGCCATGCTGCATGGCCTATCGCACACGTCCCAAAGCCCCATATGCGCACCCCGCCTCACTACCCCGCGCTGCCCTCTGCCTGGCTGCGTCCTGCCTCCCCCTGCCGCACCCAGATCGTCTTCAAGGCCGAGGCCTACCTGCCCCCGGCGGTGCGCGGCAGCCTGCCATTCCGGGCCATCAAAGTGATGTGGACCACCTTCGTGCTCAACTACATGGCTGCCTCATTCCAGGTGGGCGCAAGAGGCGGGGGGCGGGATTGACGGGCACGAGTGTGGAGACCGCACGCTTCTCTTGCCGGTGTTCCCTTACCCGCGCTCACTCCGGGGCGTGCCCGCAGCCCGCACCCTCACCTGCGCACTGGCTCGTCGTCGCCGCCATGTTCGGCGCCCTCCCCTGCCCTGCCCTACAGCTAGGCATTTGCGAGTTCAGTTGAATCACTCCCGCGGCATGTCCCTGCCCCGCCCCGCCCCGCAGCTGCTGGACTTCAAGGCGTCCATGAAGGCCTACGCCTCGGTCGGCTATTTCCCGTTCTGGGTCATGCTGATTTGCAACGTCTTGGGGTCGTTCATCAAGGCCAAGCGCGGTCCACGCTCCACCGCCGCCACGCCTTACGGCGCCACGCCGCTTGCGGGCACGCCCGGCAGCGTGACCCCCAAGGTGCGCAGGGCAGCGCCACCTGTCGTGGAGGGAAGGGCGCGCTGCTCCGGGTCCAGCGGACTTGCCAGAAAGTATCAACCTGATGACACATCGCGCATCTGGCTAGCGTGGTGCCGCGGCAATCATGGTTTGCGGAGGAAGCACCCGGGTGTGTTGCGACGCGGCGCCGCTGTGACAAGTCGTGCCTAACGATGCGCTGCCCACATTCGACTCCCCGCCTGCAGGTGGCCTCCGTGGGTGCGGACCTGGCCGGGCAGGCCAACGGCCACGGCAGCCCCTCGCGGTTTGCCAAGCAGGAGTGAGGGTGTCCGACCCACATTCGGCACTGAGTGCTGCAGCGGAGCGCCTGCTGGCGCCTGGCGGGGTGCAGAGCTGGAGGCAGCCGGCAGGGTGTCGCCGGCGATTTTTGCTGATGTGAGCGCAGAGATGAGTGGCTTCGCAAGCGTAGGTGAGCGGGGGTGCGGCCACGACGCCTGGGTGGCATGCGGTGAGCGGGGGCTTCGAACTCGAAGGTGAGCGGTATCCCGTGGCTACTACAAGAGAGAGTGTGTGAGGCGTGGTTGGAGGCTTTTTGTATGGAACCAGTCAGCCAGCTGATTGGGGATTGGGGGCTTGGACGTTGACGCAGCTGCTCGCGGCGCTGCAGATGCCGTTTGGGTGACTGTCGTTGTGCGCGCCGTGCGCTTGCTGTGTGCAAGCTGGTCGCGCTACTGGTATTGACGCGGTGACGCGGTTTCCTAGCGGTTGTGCGTGAGCTAAAAGCGCGATGGCGCAGGCAGAGCTTGATGGCAGGCGGTGGGGCCCTGGTCTTGCTTGTGTTTGGGGCCCTGGTCTTGTGTTCGGAGACAGTGGGGCCGAGCTGTGCGCTGCAATGGTTCAGGGAGCGGGCAGGCGGCGCGACTGGCAGACTGTAAAGCAAGAACATGGCAAGCCTCGCAAGGGGCCGTGGGGCGCTGTGTATGTCCTGCTATCCAGGATCAGGTCCAGGGCGGGGCCCGGGCCACGCTCTGTAATTTGCAGAACGTCACATATCCACGGAGATCGAGTCCGAAGAAAGAAAAGAAAAGAATACCCTGGGGCTGGGCCGCCTAGGGTGGGTTAAGGGGACAGGGCATCCGGGG
>BDDC01000764.1:5939-42593 GCA_001662425.1 Chlamydomonas sphaeroides | reverse complement strand
CGGGGCGGCGACGGAGGCAGGGGCGGCGGCGACCGAGGAGGCTTGGGCGGCGAGGGTGGACGGGGCGGCGACGGAGGCAGGGGCGGCGGCGACCGAGGGGGCTTGGGCGGCGAGGGCAGGCTGCAGGTACGGGCGGGTGCAAGCAACGGCAGAGTTGCGGTAGGTGCGGTGGATGACGACCCTTACAGCAGATGAGTGGCTCGCCCCAACCGCACTGACCCGATCCGCTCGACACGCCTGCCCGAAGCTGCGAACGTCTGCCCCTTGCTGGCGCATCGCTCGCACCTTGGGACCGGCGGCGGCGGTTTCGGTGGCCGCGGTGGTGGCCTCGGTGGCGGCGACGGGGGGCGTGGTGGCTTCGGGGGAGGCTTGGGTAGCCGTGGGGACGGCGGTAGTCCTGGGGGAGTCGATCACCCAGCGGGCATGCACCGGGACGGGTTAGGTACGGATCGCGTTTGTTCGGGAGATGGGCAGCAGAGTCCGTTGAAGGTAGGCGCGCGTGCCGAGTCGGGACGCCGTGGGTTGGGGGGGTCCCGACGTGGAAAAACGGCCACCGATTGCTCCCTAGTTGTAGTACATAACTGATTGGAGCGCCAACGGTCCAAGGGCAACGCATGAAGCGCACCTTGAGCGTTCGCTGCCGAAGGCAAAGTGCTAATCAGTGCCGCGGCACCAACACAAACGGCAAAAGCCACCGACATGAGCATCTTGCTCATTTTGATGAGGTCGCAGTGTTGATGCACAGCTCGGCAGTTCAAGGCAGCAGGCGAGCGAATGCTACTTCTTGTGAACGGTACCAGGCTTAAGGCAGCCGCGTTTCTTTGATTTTTCAGTAGTTCAAAGCACGAGCACCGTCTTCTAATAGGCGCGACGCAATCGGTACTCAGTCGCCAGCGCCTGCCGGTCTGTACCGCTCGGCAGCGCCACGCACAGGCGTGCCGCTGCGTGCCGTGAGCTTCAAGCTTTCTAAGAAATGCACTAGTAGCGACAGGTAGCGGGGGCTCCTCTCGGCAAAGTACAATGGACGTACGACAGCAGTTGGAGTGTATGGCCCTCAGAAACGCAGTGCCCCACGCCTGAAAGTCTCGTTGGCGTGTCGCGCGATGCATGGGAGCTGTATTCAAGTACGCTGTGCAAACCCGTTTACCGTTTTGAGATCGGGCGTTTCTTTGCTTCCCCCTACTGCTGATTGCTGCCGCTGTCCAAGTGAGTAAGTCGGTGAAGAGCACAGCGGCGTTGTGACAGAGTTAGCGCCTGAGCGAGGGTAGGCTCCGACAGTCGAGTAGCGAGTATGTAGCGAACGCACGCAAAGCATTTCTCATCAGGCTTGCACATCAAACCGAGCCCATTAACTCATGGACTGCCAATATAGGCCTGAACTTTGTTGGATTGTCACATAAACGTTCGCGCCGGGTAAGTACCAGGTTCTCCCCTGGTTAGTACGCGTGCCAAACCCGCCTGCTGGTCAAGGCTGGTCATCAACACACAACGCCGGATGCATGTTTGCGGACAGCCCTTGTCCGCGCGCCGTACGCTCCATAGCCTACTATATATAGACAGCTGACACCCCCGAGGACGGGCGGGTGCTCCCACAGCAAAGTATATACTTTGCTGCTGCTGCCGGCACGTGCGCCTAGTGCCTCGGCCCGGGTGTTAGTGGGGCGCCCCTGCTATCTCGCAGGGCGAGTCAGGGGCGCTTATTGCCGACGACTGCCGCAGGATGGTGTCGCGTGGTTACGTTCCGGGCTGGAGCCGTAGGAGCACAGAAATTCAGAAACGCGAACGAAGGCTGCACGTTATCCGGCACCAGAGTGCCAAGACCACCGGCCCCTTGAGTACTGTGTTACCCGTGTATCGCACCCAGTTTGTCTTGCAAGAACATACAGGGTGCTTCGTAGGTGTCTCCGACGGCGCGCGCACGCACTTGCGCCTGGCCTGAGAAGCGATTTCAGTGCGACGGATAATGCCGTTCCTTATTTGTGCTACTTGCTCCGATACATCCCTCTAGCTTGCGACACCCCTGCAGATGAACGTTCAATTTGTCTGACCTGCGAAAAAGGTGGAATAATCTGGCCACGTGCACAGTGAGCAGTCCCTTGCGTAATTGCGCTTCGGTGTCGGTGCGGGTTCTATACGTGGCTGTGCGTCGGCTGGTGCTGGCGGGTGCTGGTCGGGGGCTGCGGCGTAGCTCGTTTGTTGCTCGCAGTTGACATCGCAGGACATCGCTCGCTGCCGCTGTGTCATGCTCACACCACAGTATAGAAGCTATGTATGCCTGCCTTATCCAGCCCGCTAGGTTTCAGCTCCAGACACGAACTTACGTCGCGTCGGATCCAAACTCGGAGCGTGTAGTCCGCCTGACGCAACTGCGCATGCCAGTCGCCGATGCTACTCATTGATATCCGACACATATAGAGGGGGTTGTAACAGCACTTGCAAGCCGCCAGTGGCCTGCTGCCTCGTGGCCTGCGCCAGGTCAAGACTGCAGGCCCGTTTCACCACGTACACGTCGCACTCTCTGCGACACAGCTTCACGTCTTACAACAGCCGGCTTGTTGCGCCCAACAATGGCCGGTCTGCAGTACCACAGCACGACGCATAGCATCGCGTTTACGCTATCGCTTCTAGTGTGCGCCCTCAGCGCCGTGGCAATGACGCAACGCAACCACCAGGAAGCTCGCGCAGGTACGCGGTGCTGGATGGTGCGGGTTTTTGCGGGTCACCGACTTTACCATGATTCAAGGCAGCAAACCAGTCTTGCCGTCCCTGTTCGTCCACGCCCCTTCCCCCCGGCCCGCCTCCCCTCCTGATTCCCCGGGTACATTGTTGACACCCAGGCGACCAACCGGCTGCTGCTGTCGCGGTCACCGCCGTCTCCAGCAGCGGTCTGCTGGCCACCGCTCGCAGGGCTCTGCTGCTCCAGCACGCGGCAGGTACGTCGGCCACGTCAGGATGGGAGGCGGGCCGGGGGCGGGGGGAGGAACGACAAGACGGGCGGGTTTGCTGGGCCTCCTGGGCCACGTACGGTGCTGTCACGGCACCGCTCGCCAACACGTCATCCAAGCCCCCGACCATCAGCTGTTGCACACGTGTACTTGTTTAGATCGATGCCCGGCTGGCGCTGCTGGCGCTTCCGTTGAAGCGTGTCACGCCCTGCCGCTGCGCCATGGGCGCGTGGCGCTACCGCGCCTGCGCTCCTGCATCCAGTCGTACCAGCCCAGCGCTCCCTGTACGGAGGGACTCACGCACGCCCGCCGCCGGCCCCGGCCCCTGCCCAAGCGCAGAGACATCTCACCTCCGCCACCGCTCCATCGACCCGACGACCGCTGCCGACGGCAACCAAGACGCGTTCGCGGCCCGCGCGTACGAAACGCTGTTGGACTCCGAGCCGGCGCACGCCAGCGGCCCTGACGGCGCCGCCGCCGTCAGAGTGCCCGCTGCCGCCGACCAGGCTGTTTCCTTCACGCTGCACACCCAGCAGCTGGAGCCGGCTCCTGGTCTGGAGCAGCAGGCGGGCGGCGGCGTGCAGGCGGGCGACGCCGCCACCGCCGAGGCCTGGCTGCAGAGCCAGCTGACGGCGCTGCTTGCCGATCCCGCCATCAACCTGCCGCTGACGCCGCCGCTGCAGCGGAGCCTGACGGCCATCTTTGCCGAGCTGCTGGGCTGGTGGCAGCGCGTAGCGGCGGCGCCGCCAGGCGACTCAGAGCAGCTGACGGCGGTGGCAGCAGCGGTCGAGGTCGACCTGCGGGCGCAGTTGCGTGAGTCACTGGGCTGGTGGTCGAATGAACGGCCTGCACTGGTGGCGGCGTTGGCGGACGTCTATGGTGCCTATTTTGGCATGCTGGCGGCGGACCCAGCTGAGGTGGCGGCGTCGATGGCGGCAGAGCGCGAGGCGGCGGCGGCGTCTTTGGTGGCCGCAAGGCAGGCCAAGGCAGCGGCAGCGGCGGTGGCGGTGGCAGCGCGCGAGTGGCTGCACGGCCAGCTGGCGGCGCTGTCTGCAGAGGGGCTGCCGCCGCTGACGTCGTGGCAGGAGGCCAGCCTGACGGAGGCGTTTACGGACCTCCACGAGTACGAAGGGCAGTGGGACGAGATGGTGAAGCAGAGCGTTGCGTACGACATCGATGCCGGCTACAACTCGGACGACATATACATCGTAGACTTCGGCCAGTCCGACTTCTACCTGTTTGCGATCATGCGCGTCAAGCTGTACGACATTCTAGGGCTTTCATCACCCAACCCGCTTCTGGAGGCGGCACTACTCAGGGTGTACGGCTCCTACTTTGCCAAGCTCAAGGCTGCACCCACGATGGCGGCGGCGGCAGCGGCCGCCACCGGGCCTGTTCAGCGGCCTGCGCTCGGGGCCGCCAGCAGCAGCGCCAGCGACAACCGCAGTGGCAGCTGGCGGATGCTCGTGCTCGCAGCCTCATGGCTTTGTCTGGCTGCAATTGCCGTCACGGTGTTCACAATCACGGCAAGCGTCCTTGTCATAGCGGACTGCCGATATGCGTCACACCGCCGCAACGACACCGCTGAGCGCCGCGGCCGCGGGACGCTGCCGTCAGGCCTGGCTGCCAGCACCGCTGTGGGCCGCCGCTGGCTGTACGGGGGCGGCGACGGCCGCGGAGGCGCTGTTGCCTCGGCCAGCAGAGCCGACCTCGAGGCGCCGCTGCTCAAGGAGGAGCGCGCAGACGCCAGCAGCTCTGACGATGACGAGGCGCCGCTATCCCTGACCGTAGTGGAGTGCTGCGGCAGCGGCGGCAGCGCGTATGCCAACCCCTTGCACTGGGCTGTCACGACGGATTAGGTGCAGCGACACCCTGACGGGCAGAGGCCCGCCCAACAAGGGAACGTGTTGGTCGACAGGCTGTAGTGACAGCGCCGAGTGGCCATTTACATAGCAGCCGCTGGGCGGCCTTGCCTCGTTAGTGGGATGGCTGGGGGCGAGCGATGGAGGCAGGGAATGGAGTTTTCGTAGCTATGCTTCATGCTGATGGTGGTTGCGGGGGGCATGCTGTGCGGCGGCGCGAGCGCTAGCGGTTGCGTGCATATGTGGGTCCATAAAAGCTGCATTTGAGCAGGCACGCCCCGCCCATCGGCGCTGGCAGCCTCTTACTTGTGTTCCGTTTCCCACATTAGCCAGGGGGCTCTTCCTTTGTACGCGCTTGGTTGGTGTTCACTGGGTCTCCTTCAGGTGCAGGGTCGGCCGCAACGCCCCAGCGGGACATGCGAGCGACGCCCGGGCTGTGTCGAACTGTATGCCAGCCAGGATAAAACTAAGCACCTGCGGGGCACCGGCACGGGTCGCGGGGTCGCTGACATGTAACACAGCAGCCAGGCCTTGCAAGCAAGCAACCCTACTTTGGGTGCCCGTTTTTAGGCCCGAGCCGACCCACATGTGCAGCGCGACATTGCCGCACCTACCGCGCCAGGGTTGCCAGGGACGTCACCTCAAGGATGGCCGAGGATAGACATCGCGACTCGGCCCGGGCCAGGGGCGCCGGCCATGGCAGGCTCGTGGTTGCCTTGGGGGCTTGGGCGGCGGCCCACGGGTCACGGGGCGCGTGGTTGGTGCGTGCGACTGGCGCTGTCCCGCCTCACCTTGCTTGTGTCCACTGACCTCAGCCCGAACGAGGCCAGCATGCCGCGGCATTATTGGGGCTCTGGCCAACGCAGGCACCAGGACCAACGCGCATGTCGTCCCGCTGGAGCGTCGCGGCCGACCTGCACATCAATACGACCCAGCAAACACCCAACCAAGTGCGTACAAACAAGGAGCTTCCGGGGCTATTGTGGGAAACGGCAGAGAGGAGGCTGCAGAGGTTAAGCCGATGGGCGGCGCCGATGGGGCGTGCCTGCTGCCCGTCTGCAGCTTTTAAGGACCCACACGATACACGCACGCAACCGCCAGCGTTCGCGCCGCCGGAAACCATGCCATCCAGCAACCGCCGTACCAATTAGCATAGCTGCTGCAACGTCAATCGCCGCAATCCCACGATTGAGGCAAGGCCGCCCGGCGGCTGCTGTGTAAGCGTGCCCACGTATAAAACTCAGTTGGCCACGGTCCCGCCTGCGGCCTGACCCTATGGCATGCGTGCGGCGCCATTCGGCAGGGCGGTTCTGTATCTGAACAGCAGAACGATGCAATCAGCACGTCTACCCCATTGCTATAATCCTCAGATCACATCATGAACACACGGCAAGCAGCGATGCCGACGCGGGCTGCTGCCAAGGAGCCCGCTGCGCCGCCGGCCACATCAGGGTACTGCGGCCCGCGGGCGCGCTGCAGGAGATATGACACACACACGTACAGTAGAAGAGTTTGGGCCGGCAAGCCACAGATGCGGCCTAAAACCAAAGGAGAGGCCCACGTGCCGCCGCAACACTCCCATACAAGCTTGCCGACAGGCGGGTGGGGGGGGAGCACGCCGCCGGTGCCGCTCCGAGCTGTGCTATGTGGTCTGTTTTTTTCGAACGGCACCGTTAGCATTTGGGAGAGTGGACATGTGGCAATATGTTGGGAAAGGGCGTGTCGGAGGGGGGCCGTCCACTCGGCCGTCCGCCAGCGAGGGGGGGCCGTCCGCGAAGGGGGGATATGCACTTTACATCACGTCGCGCATGGCACGGTGTCACCCAGACTAGCACCCAGCTCCCACAAGTGCGCTCTCATGCCCGCATACGCCACAAAATCCAGGAGGACATGATGTTTGTACTCGTCAGGCCCACTCGACAGCCAATTTATTATTGTCGGGGGCGAGATGATTGGCAGACCCGGCCAGGGGCTGCATGACCCCTTCGCCGCGTGGTGCCCCATAAGTTGGGATGCCGTAGGTAACCTTTTAACGGCCCTTGCTGTCCTTTATCTGGGTGCCGAGGTCGCGCAGTGCGCGGATCCTCAGCCTAACAAAAATTGAGCCCTGCCGGACACCCGAAGGGCCGACTACCCGAGGACCTCACAGAGTGCAAGGCGAAGTTCAAGGATATAACCGAGGCCAATGGGACCACCTCGAGAAACGGGCCAGGTAAGTATAATTATCAGCAGACAGACCGAAACCCGGGTCTGGCGCTGCTCGGGCGGCCTGTGCTGTTTACGCGATGGTGGGTTGCACATGTATGGCACTTGTACGGCAGCACATAAGCCATCAGCCAACACCTGACATCCCGAGATGGGTCCCTGCTACGTGCTGATGACCATGTATGCATCTTGGTGCATGTAGGGCAGACTGTGCCTACTTGTGGGACGATACCCATCGCACACAGGAGCGGCGGCAGCTGGCGGCGGCGGCCATGGCCGATGGCGCCGCGCCTGTGGAGGAGCCCGGGCAGGACCCTGGGCCGTTGTGCCAATATATCTACGTATCATATAGTTCTGCCCCCGCACAAAGACGGTACGGTCCAGTGCTGGAAACGTGGAAAGGCACTAGGGTCTCATGAGCCGTGCGTAATGACGACGGTCTGCTGACGCTGTTGCCCGGTGGCGCTGCGTGCGCTCATCTTGCGCTGCGTTAGCCCATCTTGACTTGCAGTCTTGCGCCTCTCCTTAGGACAGGGTAGGCTTACGCACATGATTACAAGTGACCTGCCAGCACACAGGACGGCGCCCCTGCAACTGCACGGCACGCGCCCCATGATGCGGCGCTCCTGTTGCTCACCAGCATCGAGGCGCCTTCCCCTGTTCGCCGAGAGGCGACCCCCAGGAGCACCTCAACAGCACGTATGAAACGCAGCACAGCAGCCAGCAGGCCTGCGCACTGCAGCGCTCACCCACGCGCCGCCCAGCTAGCCAGCCTGAAAGCGCAGGAGTGCCACGCCCCCCCCATCAGCACCCGTATCATGCATATCGGTCGCCCAACAGCCGCCAGCCGTCAATCCCGGTGCACCCAGCCACCTCCCATGCCTGCTGCTACCGTCGGCAGCGGCGTCTGCTTAGCCGGCGCCCTGGCAACCCGCAAGCGCCGCGGACCAGCGCCCAGCATTCTCCAGGTAACCAGACGAGGAAAGCGCCGCACGTTGAGCCGTCACGGCATCAGAGCCGTCAGCACCCCCGCCAGCGCGGACGCCGACAAGCCACTATCAGGCCGCCCCACTGACACCACCAAGAGGGCCAAGCTGTCCAGAGCCGGCACCATGCCCGCCACATCACCGTCTTAGCACCCGCTCAGGGGCGGAGTCCAAGCCCGCGACCTGTACGCTCCGTGCCGATGGGGACAGCGCGGCGGAGGCACCAGCTTTGAGCGGCGCCGCACAAGTCAGCGACCGCAGCTTGCAATATCATTCCACCATCCGTCCAGCTCGGCAGCGCAGGGTGTTGTCACTTCGCCATGCATGCCCGGCACCAGCAGAACACAAGGATTGCAGCCCCATCGCACGACACCCCAAGGGAGCAGCCTGGCCCGCGGCCCGCCCCAACAAGGGCCCATTCACCAGATGCCCCACCACAACTATGCACTCCACAGCTCCTCAACTCTCGCCGCCACGCCCGCCTCCTGTAGCCCCTTGTTGACCGCCGCCGACCAGCCCGGCTCGTGCAGGGGCTTCTGTCCCACGTACACGCTCCGACCAGGGCTGTCCTACGACCGCACCGCAAATCGCAGCGGCCGCGACACCAGGCCGGCCGCGCTCAGGCAGCGCAGCAGGGTCGGCGCGTTACAGCCGACCGCGAAATAACCACACCACTCGAGCTGCATCGTGCACAAGGCCGGCAGCTGCAGCAGCAGGCCGATCACAGTGTGCGGCGCGGCTTGCACGGCGCCCAAGATGGCCAGATACTGCAGCGATGTGTGGGTCTCCACGCCAGCCCGAGGCCGCGGAACAGATCCGATAGCTCACGGTGCTGAACGCCAAAGCCCCCTGACTTACAATGGCGCAGGTTGATGACAGCGAGGCTGACAGGCGCCGACAGGACCTGCGCCATTGCGCTGACGACGGCGACGCAGTCCCGGCCGAGCGTGGCCGTGGCGTAAGGACCTCCTTCTCCGGACTCCTCGTACCACAGCGTGTGCCGGCTCGCCGACTGCGCGCCACAGCTGCGGAGCGCCTGCCGAGCGCTCTCCAGCTTCGCCTGCCACCTAGGATTGGAGTTGACTGTCAGTCGGTCGACGAGGAAGGCGCGGATGTGAAGGCGGCTGCCCGTGAGCACGTTGCCGGCCATCGCCACGTCATCGAGGCTGCCACCGAGGGACACGTCCCATGAAGGCTGCCCCTCGCCGGGAGCGCGGACGGGGATCAGGTGCGTGCCCATGTCCGTTGGCGTGTGGCTTCTCAACCAACGAAAGAATGGTGGTGGCCCATCCTATCCGCGTCCGGGAGCAGCGATGGCGCTCAGTCGGCGCAGCGCGGGCGGCAGGCTAGCCTCCAGCATCGGCTGCAGGTACCATGTTTGGCTGTAGGAGGCAGGCACGCCGACGTGCAGGTGCTGGAGCTTGGGCAGGGCCTCAAGCAGGCTGTGGTCGGTTGCGCGCCAAGCCGGCAGCGACAGGGTGGTGAGGTGCTTCAGGGTGGTGAGGTGCTTCAGGTGCTTCAGCTGGGATGCTGTCCAGGAAGAACCGCTCCTCGGACGAGGGCTCTGGCATGCACCAGGCGCCGGTGAGGTGCAGCGCCGTCAGGCCGGGGAAGCGCTGCGCGAACATGTCGCCGAGGCTGCTGGGGATCATGTAGACCGCGGGAGCCGCACGGCTCCACAGATCAGTGCGTCGCAGCTCCACCAGGTGCGCGTGCGGGGACGCGCCGATGTCGTCGGGCTGGGGCCGTGCCGAGGGTGAGAACGACGGCACGCGCTTCAGCCTCGCTACCCAGTCGTCTTGGTGCTGCAGATCCCACGGCACTCTGGCGAGGGAGAGTCTTCCATTGGTAGTTTCAGCGCCATTACGCCCCCGTCCACGAACGCCCTCGCGTCGCGGCAGCTGAGCAAAAATCGGACGATGCTGCTCACGCCAGCGAGCTGAGACAGCAACATCTCGCGCGTATCCTGGTCCAGCTGTTGCAGCACAGCAGATATAGTGGCTGTCGGCACAGCGTTGCTGTCCTGCGAGCAGACATGCAGCAAGCTTTTGATGACAGCTTCGCATCCATAGCAAGCTTCATGTAGAACCTATCAGCACCATGTTGCCAGCTTAGCAGGGTTTGTGCAGTCACGCGTTAGCACGACCACATATGGCAGCTGTCGCTATCTGTCAGCAACTGCTGGTTACGTGAGGACATGAGTAGTGCTGGTTTGTATGTATGGGGGACTAGGAAAAGTGTAGCCGCTGCTACACATGTCGCCGTGTCACAATTCTTGTCGCCCCAGCGCCCCAGTGATGTCGCTCCGTTCCACTTATTCCGCTCGAGACAATATCCGATGAGACGGCGCCCCCAAGAAGCTTGCAAGCTTCAATTAACGCGCCCCGGCACGGCCCAGCTGGAGCTACGACTGCGGCTCTTGCCACGGCTCTTGCTCAAGCACTCCCGTGCCTTGTCGCCTTGGTGGTCCCATAGCACCTGTGAAGCACCTCCTGCGCGCATGAATGTCAAGGCCAGCACGAGGCCAACCGTCGCCAGTGCCCCATTTCGCGCCGCCGCCAAGCCACCGCCAGCTCCCGGGCCCAGCGGCGGCGCCACTGAAACGTGCCTCACCCACGTCCGTCCTCTGCCAGCCAGCGGGCGTTATCCACTTCCCCTGCCACCCACCTGGCTGCTGCCCTGTGCCCCCGTCACCCCAACACGCCCCGCCGTACCAGCGCTGGCCACTGCTCCAGGCTCCCCAGCCGAGAAAGCGCCAAGCGTCAACCGCCGCCAGCGCGGCAGCGCCGACAGGGCTACCATCATCGCGGACGCTGGCATGGCCTAACAACCCTAACGCAGCCCAACACCACGTCAATCGCGGCCAACAGCGTCGCGGAGTCCAGCGCCCGCAGTAGTCCCACAACAGGCCCACAAGGTCGAGGAAGCATCGAGTGAGGTGCTTCAGCTAGAAAGCACCGAAAGTCTTCGGCGCCGAGTCGTTTTGGCGGAGACAGCTCAACTGCCGCTCGGAGCACCACGATGGCCGCCCGCTCCCCGACCGTTACGCAAACCTCAAACCTGGCCGCCGCGCCCGGCGGCTGCCTTGCCTCGTCGCCAGCCAGGGGATGTATGTCGCAGGGGCTCGGCTCCGTCCCGACCAGGAACCGTCGCGACCGCGACCTCACGCTGCTGTAGCACGTCTCGCACAGCAGCGTGTCCGCCGCGCGGGCGCGGGTAGAACATGCAGAACTACAGCCGTACCACCTCGACTGCTGGGAGAAGCTTACGCAGCCCGAAGATCAAGTCTGGCGACGGCAGCCGCGGCTGCGGCTGAAGCGCTGAACGACAGCGCGCCCACCACTGATGTCGCTGACACGGCGTCGTGGCGTCACATGCGCGAGCCATGCCCCCAAGATCCAGGACGAAAACGTCGCCGTTGCCACGTACCATCAAAGCACCCGACCAGCACCAGCCGCACCGGTGGCGATAGCGCCACGGCGACGGCGTCGAGCGCCGCGGCGTATGTCAGCGGCCGCGGCTCGACGAAGATGTGGACGTGCAGCCTCTGGCAGCTACCGCTGGGAGCCGCAGCACAGCTTCAAAGACGTGGCCTCCCAAGCTGCGCAACGAACGTCCCTTGTTGGCGGCCGCGGCCAGGCGGTGGCGCCGTGCACTGAGCAGCGGAGGGGTCGGCAGGACCCAGCTGACCTGTTGAAGGACAGGGGATGGGGCTTGGCCCCTTCCCCTTGCCGGCAGGAACGCCCTGCCCACAGCGAAGCGGGTCCCCTCTGTGAGGAGCCTTGCTGGCGCGTGGCGTGGGACGTCGGGGGACTGGAGGGCAAGGGCCCGGAATGTGGGGCCCCTATGCGGAGCCACAGCGGCCGCCGCCATGGTTGCGGCCTTGCCTGTGACACTCTCTCGCGCATAAGGCGATTAGGGCTGCGTGGGTGGCTCGTGGTCGGTCGGCAAGGGCGGCGCGGGAACATGGCGCGTTGTCCTGAGATTGCACGTTGGCTATCATTTGTTATCCATTATCCGTTACAGGTGCTGCTGCTGCTGCTGCTGTGAACGCCCGTGCGCGCGCACCGCCGGCCTCCCACACCACCTTACTTGCGGCGCCGCACACCACAGTGATGCCGGCGTGCAAACCCCGGTACACACTTGCCTCCTGCATCCACACAACGCGACATACAGCACTGAGCCGCTCGGAGCACGCGCCAGAAGCAAATGCTCATTAGTTGAACAGTATTGCTCGTCATATGCATTGACCAGGACTGCTCGTCATACCCACGCACGCACCACGCTCGCGCCTAGCCCCTTTCGCATTCCCCGCCCCATCCAGAGCCCAGGCTTACAACTCCTTCTCGAGCTTCGAGACAGCCGTGTTCGCCAATACCTGCACCGTGCCAACGACCTTTCCTCTCTTGCTGTAGACGCGGCCATCCTGGCACTTATTCTTCCACACATTCTTCGCCTCGCCACACGACAACTTGCGGGCGCAACACAGCAGGCACAGCCCCACCTCAACCGCCAACCTCGCCGATTCGCCGAAGCCAACCCCAGTGCAGCGACTGAATCAGTGACTCGACTGAGGTGACCGGCCAGACCCAAAACCCCAGCCTCTCGGCACGATCCGCTTGCTTGCCGTACAGATACCGGTACGGCAATCTTGCCTCACCGGTTCGGAGGATGCACTTCATGCATGCGAGGGTGACATGCAATCCATAACGATTCCCGGTACCAGCCCGTGCCCTCATCCCCACGGGCCACGGGTAAATGCAGCATGAATGTCACACGCGCGCATGTACGCACGCGCCGGGCAGGCCGCACGTTCTCCTCATCTCCTCAGGGATCACCTTCTCCCAATGGCGCTCCTGCCGTCCTTCTGCCGCTCCCCTCAGCCACCCTGGTGGGCGTGCGGGGAAGGACACGGGGCAAGCGCGCCGGCGCTCAACAAACACATGCAGCCCTTGAGGGCGCAAGCGGCTCTCGTCTGCGTCACCTGCCCGTGTACCAGACCCTGCACACATGCTTGCGCCCCCCTGCCAGCCCTTGGTCGGCCCCCACCTCCCTGGCGGCTCCATGCCCCGCAGAACCGCGCGAGCAGTCAAGCTGAGTGGGCTGCCTTCCTCCCCAACCAGCTCACCTGCACCCTGCAGCTGCGCCCGCTGCAATTACTGCGGCGGCAGCGGCGGTGGCGGCGGCGGCGCGGCAGCGGGCGGCGCGGCAGCGGGCGGCGCGATAGCGGGCGGCGCGGCAGCGGGCGGCGCGCCTGCGGGGCGGCAAGCGAGGCAGGGGCCGACGTGCTAGGGGCTTGGTGAGGAGCCATTCGGGTCACCGGCCACTCGGCTCGCTGGACTTGAGTCACCATCCTCAGGGGCCCCACCGCGTCACTGACCTTGGGGACCCATTGGCGCAGCGGGGGGCGCTGCGAGGGCGAGGTGCGGGGGGCGGGGCAGCGTGTCCATTGGCCACGTGCGCGTCCCAGCTGCGGCTGTGCATCACAGCAAGCTGTTTCGCAGCCATCGAGGCAACTCTCGCCGCCGAGAGAGGCTCGCAGCCCGGCAGGACATGCCTGCCAAGCCAACACGCCGGCAGCCCAGCAGCTGGCTGGGTGCCCAGGGCCGGGGTGAGCGGCGGCTGAACTTCCTCGCATATCCCAGCTGCCGCACGCACCAGGCGCAGGTGCTTGACGCAGCAAGCTCGACATGGCGGCCATGGAGGTCATGGGCGCCACGGGCTGCAGAAGAGGCGCACGTCAGGGAGGGCAAGCGTGAGAGGGCGCGGCCGGGGCATGGCCATGCCTGGCATGCACGCTTGCTTGCTGGCATGCGCGGACAGGGCAAGTGCAAGCCACGACCTCGTGGACCGCGGGATTGAATTTATTGCTGACCAGCGCATACACGACTGATACGCGTGCAGCTCAGTGCAGCGCCCGACACGGCGCCGGACGCGCGATGCATGACGCGCGAGCGTTACGCGCACGGGAGGGCGTCACCTGAGCGCCGGGAGCACCAAAGAAATGGCCTGCAAACAGCGGAGGGATGCGTGCAAAAAGCAGCGGTAGACAGCAGCAAGCCATTCGTTAACGCCTGAAGATGTGCTATTCTCGCCCCGACGCAACATGAAGCAAGAATTACCAGATCACAACGTCGAACCCCTGTTCCAGCTGGATCGACGCGTAGGCGCGACAACAACACGACGCCTGCCCGGCGCGCGGGAAGCCCAGTCTCGTCAGCACCCTCACGACAAAGCGCAAACGCGCCTGCGTCAACGAACGCCATCATCAAGGTGCTGAACGACGTTGACTGCTTGAGCGAGAACAAGGGCTGCCCTTGGACCGGAAAGAATTCAGGGAACGTCCGGTGAGCCGTGCGCGCTGCAGAGTCCAAATTATGTATGCGACGCCTACGACTTCTTCACTTTGGAGCGGAGGGCACGAGTGGCAATCCCGGGCTTGCTGGATTTCTCTTCAGCACGGTCCGGCGTAACCCTGCGTAACGCACGCCGCGCTGGCCGCCGTGACTTGTCCGCGCGCAAGTCAACTACAGGTGTATTAAGCACACCAGACCTCGCGCGTTGTAGCGCAGCCGCGAGGAGCGGGTCAGACAACTCGGGAGTCTTGCCGGGGGACCCTGCTGGGGAGGACCCTGCTGCGTCGGGTTGAGTCAGGGGTTGGGCCACACACGGGCTGCGATGTTGCTGCCCATATCGGCATGATGCTATGGGGTGCAGCCTTAGGGGTTTCGCTTGCTACGAGGGGGACGTGTAACACGACCAACGCGTCACCATACCGGGGGCGTGCTGCGCGGGGCGTTCTACCCCACTTGGTAATGGAGGACGTGCCAACCCCAGTGCAACCACTACAACAGTGACTCGACCGAGGTGACCGGCCACACCCAAAACTTTCTCTGCCCCAGTCCGATGGTCGGGGGGACGCCGGCAGCCCCAGACAGAGGACGGATTCGGGCTGCGCCGCTTTCCCCATTCCGATGTGGACATACTTGTCAGTGGTTTGAAAGCAACTACACGCTCATGCCTACAGCATGCGTTGACTTTCCCCACTGCCATCGTCCATACGCGTGAAGGCAAACGTTCACGCCCAGGCGGTACGTACTAACACGTACCAGCAGCTCAGCTCAGCTCCCCGCCCGACCCGCCCGCTGCGATGCCCACCTGTCAGCGCTCCGTGCTAGCTGCCTGGCCAGCTCCCATCCACATGCCCAGTCCCGAAACCGGCGCCCAGTCCAGGAGCCGGGGCCCAGCCGGGCCCCAGCCGCTTGAAGCAGGCGCAACTGTGGGCATCGTCGACGGCGCGGGCGGCTGCGCGACCGAGCGTCCTGATGCATATTGGTCTAGGCGTAGCGATTCTTGTCAGATCAGCTTGGTGTGGCGCAACTTCCCACAACTGTTCTTAAGTTGGTAGTTTACAAGCTACTGTGAGGGCCATGGGGTGGTCGTCATGCTAAGTTATCTTTATGTTGATTGAGTACGCAGCACAGCGAAGATCAGTTTGACGCGCTCAAAGAAATTCCCGAACGCAAGCTGGTCGATCAGATCACGCGGTGTCGCAACATACATGTGTGATGAAGCATAAAAGCTCAACGAGTCCGAGTTTAAGGGGCCTGAAGCATGTCGGAGCGGGCCTGCGCCTTCACGAACCGTGGGTCATAGCGATTGGCACCCACGTCCCCAACCCGTACCCCAACCTCAACTATTGATTCCCTGCGTGCGCGTAGCTGATGACGCAGCTCTCCAACTTTTACGTATGCACTCGCAGGGGCTTTCCCGACGGCTGCGCTGCGCTGTGGTGCTTAGGCTGCGAACTTTCCACGGCCCAGGGAGAAATGCCCGCTGGGGGCCACACCGCCCCTTGGACACCCCAGCACGACATCATCCGGTAGCAAGACGCTTTCCTCGACAAGTCGTTGCTTTTCGATGAGGGTGCCGCACGCGTGTCGTCACGGTGCCCCAGGCTGTCTGTCAACAGCACACTGCCAGTTGCAACCTCTCATATCCGTCGTGCCTTGGCGCTCCCCCCGCACATGCGCATCGACGACATTCCGAGGCCAGGTCCAACCCACACACCAAGGTTCACGCCCGCACGCCACCCAGCTACCCAGCATAGAAGCGCAGCGCCACGCCGCCCGCCGCCAGCGTCCCGTTCAGCTCCGCCGCCCAGCCGCCGCGAGCCTGTAGGTCCTGCCCCGGCCCCGCCACCCCCCTCTCATCCCCTGTCAGCCGCACAGCCAGCGCCAGCGGCTTCACCCGCCCTGCCAGCGCCCCTGGCACCGCACATGCTTTCCGGACCAGTGCCCGGCACTGTTCCATGCTGCCCAGCCCAAGGAAGCGCCGCGCGTCAAGCGCCGTCAGCGACGGCAGCGACGACAGGGCGCCCACCACCGCAGTCGCTGACACAGCGTCAAGCCGCCGCACCGCCACCTCGACTACGGCCGATAGCGTCGCGGCGTGCAGCGCCCGAGCCATGCCCGCAAGGTCTGCATCCTGGAAGCACCCGTCGCCGTCGTTGGGCGCCGAGTTCAAGCCCCCGACCAGCACCAGTCGCACAGGCGGCGATAGCGCCGCGGCGACGGCGTCGAGCGCCGCGGCGTAGGTCAGCGGCCGCGGCTCGCCAAAGACGCGGACGCGCAGCTCCTGCAGCTGCCGCTGGCAACCGCAGCGCGCGTCCCTCCAGGCCGCCAGCGCGCTGACGTCCCGGTGGTGCACCTCGATCCGAGTGGCCAGCAGCCGGCGCACAAGCAGGCCGCCGCCACCCTGACTGCGGGCGGGCAAGGGTTGTGCGGAATGCAACTTGCATTTTCGCAACACGACCGCAGATACCTCAGCCACAACATGCCTGCTGCCACCGCGAGCCGCCCCCCGCCACAGCCGCCCACCTCCGGCACGCCGCGATCCGAGAGAGCGGCGCCAAGTCGCAAGCTGAGCCCGCCAGTTTGGCGTCCCACTGCCGCCCGTCGCCGCCAAGGGGCCCCGGCTCCGGCAGCGGCACCGGAACTGCCACGCTGCCGCTGGCTGAGCTGCCCCGGCCGGGCGAGGTCGAGGGCGCGAGCGTTAGCGCGATGTGCTGGTTGGGCGGCTGCGGGCCGTGCTGCGCCAGGCCCACCTCCAGGCACTGCAGGCGGGGCGGTAGGCCCGCTGCCACCAGCGCCGCCAGCCAATGCAGCGGCGGGAAGCCGGAGGTGAGGCGGAGGGTGCGCAGCGCCGGCTGCGCGGCCAGTGCCGTAGCGGGTTTGGTCAGGTTGGGAGGCCACACTGCGGCGGGCGGGGAGGGGATGGGTTTGCCTGGGATTGCGCTGGGGGGTGCAATCGATGTGCGGACTGGAGGTTCATCCAAGGCCGTCAGCCGGCCTAACGCATCCGCTGGGCAGCCTCGCTCGAGGGCTGTCCCCGGCCCCGGCTCACCCAGTGAGTTTGCTACCACGTACTCGTTGCCCTCCAGCAGAGCAGTGTCGCGGCAGCCGACCGTGATGTGGGTCAGGTGCGGGCAGCGCTGTGCCAGAGCGGCCGCGTGCTGGAGGCCGGCAGTGCCCGGCAGTGACAGCGCCCGCAGGCCGGGCGAGAGGCCAGCCAGTGCCGCAAACATGCTGACGAGGCGCTGCTCGCCCGCCGGTATGCGCCAGGCGCCAGTCATGTGCAGCGCCGTCATGGCGGGGAAGCGCTCCGACACGGCCCGAACGAGCTGCGCGCTGGCCTCCGTCGCTTCGTCGCCCGCGAGCAGCGTGAGCTCCGACACGCGGAGTGTGGCCGCGGACGCCGGGCAGGCGGCCATCGGGCCGGCAGCTGCGCAGCAGGCGATCACCTGGGTGACGCGGGGGCAGCGCTCCAGCAGCTGCATCCAGCCGTGTGCGGATGCATGCAGGCTGGCGTGACGCGACAGCCGCAACTTCGCGACGCTCGCGTCCACGAAGGCGCGCGCCTCGCGGCAGGCCAGGCGCAGCGAGGACAGGGCGCTGCCGCCTTGGCTCAGCTGTGAGAGCAGCGCGTCGCGGGAGGTCAGATCCAGCTGCTGTAGGACTTCCAGAAGGTGGTGGGGCAGCGCCGCTGGCGTTGCGGCCGCGTCCGGCTGTTGTGGGAGCTGTTGGGAACGGGAGAGCCGGAAGGGTGTCGGCGATGGGTTGCTCCCATTTGGCGTATTGTAGCGCAGGCCTGAGGCCACGCCACGCCGCGCTGCTATTGCAGTTGCAAGAATGCGTCGCACCTGCGGCGCTGCAGACGCCTGCTGCGGTGGCGGCATCGGCATCGCGACACCAAGCTGTCGGTGGCACACCCCTGCAGGAGATATCGGGACTGATAGGTGATGCGCCTATATGTTTTTTGCGCAATTGCAAATGGGCGCGACGATTGCACCCACTGCCCAATCCAGCTGCAGACCAACGAGTTCGCTGCTGCGCTGCGCTGCGCCCAGCTTTCACTCGCCACTACACATTTATCCTTTTGGCATGCCCGCGTAACAAAGAAGTGCATCCATGGCCTACACCAGTCGACGTGTCGTGATGCCCGGCTTGCCTCTCGGCGTCGTCGTCCGACCTTGCCAAGCAGTCTGCAGGGCCGAAGTTCTGGCTTTCCTTCTGACAGATTCAGGTACTGTCCAGGTCCGAACTCTGGCAGCCGACGGCAGCAGCGTTGGGCCACACGCACTGGCGCTGAGCGGGGTGCGGCTCAGTCGCTTCATGAACACCCCCGCACACGAGCCGGCCACTGGCGCCGTCTTTCTAATCCATGGATTTGCTCTGATGCGCTTCGACCATGACGGCACCGTCAGCCTAGCCGCCGGGCGCGGCGTTGAGCCAGGCGACGCGGACGGGATTGGCGCGGCGGCACGCTTTGGGAACCCGGACTGCCTAGCCGCCGACGGCACAGGTTTTGTCTTCGTGATGGACGGTGAGCGCGTTCGCCGATTTGACGCTCGTACCGGCGAGGTCAGCACGCTAGCTGGCGCCATGACCCCAGCCGGCAGCACCTGGCGGGCCCTCACGTACGACACCGCTGCCGGTGCGCTCGTGGCCGCCACCTCAACGGCACTGTGCCGTATACACACAGGCGGCGGTCAGCGCGGCGGCGGCGCGCCTACCGGTTTGCAGCTCATCGCTGGCGACTGGGTCATGGGCGGTGACGTCGACGGCATCGGAGCGGCGGCCCGCTTCGACGGCATCGTTTCGGCGGTGGCCACAGCTGGCGGTGAGGTGTGGATGGTGGACTGCGGCCGCCTGCGCTGCTTTGATGCGACCGGCGCCGTGAGCACGGTGCCGCTGCCGGAGCTGCCACGATACGTATGTAGCCTGACGATCCTACCCAGCGGCGCGCTGGCTGCTCGCGACTTCACCGGCAGCGTCCTCAACGTCATCAGCGGCCCGCGGCCGTTGCTACCCAGCGGCGGCGCCGCCGCGCCGCCGGAGCCGCCACCCAAGCGCCCGCGCCTGGCAGAGCTGCTGACCCTGCCGGCCTCGTTGCCGGCGGCGGCTGGCGGCAGCGCTGGCGGCAGCAGTCCCACCGTGTGCGTCCGCGTGGGCGAGGGCGAGGCCGCCCGCACCTTCGTGCCGCACCGCTCGCTCCTGGTCTCGTGCTCGGAGTACTTCAGCGCGCTGCTGGCGCCGGACGGGGCCTTCGCCGATAGCGCCTCCGCTGAGGTGGCACTGCCGGATTGCGACCCCGACGCCTTCGCCTGGCTGCTCGAGTTCATGTACAGCAGCACGATGGCGGCGGACGGCGGTCCGTACAGGCCCCCGACAGTGTCGGCGGCGCTGCTGCGGACGGTGGTGGCGATGGCGGCGCGGCTGCTGCTGTCGCCGGCGCTGACGGGCCAGCTGCAGCAGCAGCTGCTGGCGTCGGTGACGCCTGCGAGCGTGGTGGCGGACCTGGCGGGGGCGGAGCGGCACTCGCTAGCGGCGCTGCTGCCGGCGCTCATGGCGCGCTTCGTGGCGTGCCGCAGGGAGGCGGACAAGGGGGCGGTGCGTCAGCTGGTGGCGCTGTCCCCCCAGCTGGCGGCGCAGCTAATCCTTGAGCTGGCGCAGGTGTAGACGAGGCGCCGAGGCGCGGCCCTGGACCGAGGTCGCCCTGGCTTTCAACTGGGTAGCAAGCAGTGCTCATGGAGGGATCGCTCGAGCTCCATGTATATTCAGAAACAGGTGACATATAGTAAGCACGACCCGCGCGGCACGCCCTGTATGTATATAAGGGTGCGGCGGACAGGGGCCGTCTCTAGCCGTGTGTCCGGGTCTGGCTAAGGGGGACCGCTGCACTTTTCGGGTCCTGGGGGTCCCGGCCGAACGCCAGGCCGGCACTCAGGTGCAGCGGCAGCAGAGTTGTGAGGCGTGGCGGGGCAGGTTGCGAGGCTTGGGCCAGCGGCGGTCATGTGGGGAGCTGGGGGCGTACCTGTGGGCTGCACGGCTGCGCAGGGCAGGGCCAGGGTTGGTGGGGCTGTCGGCGCTGCAAGCATGCACAACCTGAATGAGAGCCCACAGTGCAGCTGGCCAAGGTGTGGGCGGTGCACCACGGGTTGTGGATGGGGAGTCGTGGGCCGATCGTGGCCGGGTCGGTCGGGTGGCCCCAGGTGCAAATAAGCGAGCGTGGCGCGGCATGTGACACGGTACTGCGGCCCCGGCCGCACCAAACCAAGAGTCTGAGATGCACCGTAAAGAACAGACGCAGTCAAGATCCTGTATCGTCTGCCGTGAGCCGCGGACGGGTTGGCTGCGGGCTCTCCGGCGGCGCGTTGTGGCTGGAGGCCAACGTTGTGTGAGCCTTATTTGTGGGCCTTAATTCCCGTGCGGACGGGTGGAACTGGGCGCTCAGCTGCGCTAAGGGCTGCAGATGTGCACGCAAGCCTCATGATTACCGCAGCGTTGCGAGCTGGAGCGTGCGTGCGGTGAGGATGGCCCGCGCGCTGGGCTTTGGGGTCGTTCATACTGCGCAGGGGGTGCAGGGCGACAGCGATCGTTGCCTTCAGAATGGGTAGGGGGCTCCCTTGCTTACTTCGTTTCAGTCCGTGTCAAGCCATGCTGAGCGAATACCGGCCTGTGCGCAGCTCGCGCGGACCAGCGGCGGTGGGAATGCGTGGGGCAAATACTTGATTGAACCTTATGAAGCCGGTGGACGGTGGAAATTACTTCCTGAATACTTGCGCAACTGGTGAACCAGGATCTTCGGTGTGACTCTGGTGTGGTGCTAACAGTAGATGCAGCTGCAGCTTTGGTCCGAGTCAATGTTGTGGCGGAACGGGGTCGTGGCCTATGGCAAGTAACGGCCTGGCAAGCTAGCCCTCCGCCTGGTCACGGAGGTTGGCAGGGTACATGGTGTTTTGAGGGCGACAGTGCGGACGGGAACTGGGAGAGGACGGGAGAAGGGCTGTAGGGCTTAGCGAAAGTGTAGCACTGGTGAGTAAGGGACTGCAACAGGAGGGCCCGACGGAGGCAGGCTTGATAGGAGCCGGCGGCTGGGGCCAGGTCACGTGAAGGTAGGGGGAGTTAAGCGTGTGAAACCCACGGACACGAACGAATGGTTTCGGCCAACAACGGATAGGACATTGTTGTAACTGTAAATGAACTGCAGCATTGTGCGCTGCATTGTCATATAACAGTGACGTGTTCGCGGATGGTCGTCTTCAAATGCTCAGCTTACTCGCTTGACGCTGGTGATTCCCGTCGGGCCTCTATACTATTTGCACAGAAGAACTCGTCTGTCTAGCCCATGTTCGAGCTCGCGCGACGATTGAGGTCCTCGATGCCTGAAAGCCGCGCGCAGCGCTGACCGCGCGCGTAAGCGCTACATATGACCTCTTCGCGCGTAGCGCCCGACTTGGCTGCAAGCCCAGTTACGGAGCCCGGAGGCTCCGCGTCCGCCGCACGGCGCACGGCTTGGTCTACGGCAGGCGCCGCAGCGGACCTGGCGCCCGCTGTCTCATCGCCCGCGGAGCTACCCCTCTCCCCGGGCGCATCCGCACCCTCACCCTCAACCTCGCCCTCATACTCCGCGGCTGAGCCACCGCATGGCCAGCCGCCACCTCCGCCCCCGCTCCCGCTCCCGCTCGCGCCGTTGGGCGCGCCCAACAGCGCTGCCAACCCCGGCTGGCCGCTGCCCCCAGCCGCCGCCGCCGCCGCCGCTGCCGCGTCCGCGCCTCCCGCCGAGCTCGACCGCAGCACCTCGCTCGCGGCGGCGCGCTTTGCCCGTGTGGCCGCCGCCAAGACCACGGCAGCCAAGGGCTGGCGCGCGCAGGCCGCCGCCGCCAAGTCCAGCGCCGGCATGGCGGCGGCGCTGGCCAGCGCCGCCGCGGGCCAGCGCAGAGGCGTGCGGTCGGTGCAGCGCGCCGCGCCGCCGTCGCCGCTAGCCCGGCTGTGGCGCTGGGTACGCAAGACCAGGGACGCGCCCACGCCCGCCGGCTGGGCGCTGCGGCGCGGCCTGCCGGCCGTGTCGGCGGTGCTCTTTGTGTGGGACGTGGTGTCGGATGGGCTGCTGGCGTCGGTGAGAGGCGGTGTGGTGACCGGGGCGCTCGGGGCACGGGCGCATGCCCGCCGCTGGATGTGCCGTCGGGTGGCGGGGCCCTTCCTGCAGCCGTGACCCTCCCTCGTCCGAAAGGGCTTGGGCCGCCGGCACGGTAGACCGCGCGCGTGTGGTAGCACCCGCTGCACCCCTGGTACCTCCCTCCCTCGACGCCGCGCTGCCGCCTGCCCCTGCGCTCCCACCCGACCCGCAGAACCTGTTCACCAACAACCACCCCAGGCTGGGCGCGCTGGTCATCGTCTTCATGCTGGCGCACTATGGTGCGGCGCCAGGGCGCCTGCGGGCGTGCATGGGAAGGCAGGGCGCCCTGGGGCCCAGGCCGCCCCTCCCGCGCCGACATAGGAGCAGCGTGCGTGCGGGCGCAGGGCGCCGCGCGCGCCGCCTGGCGGACTGCATCGGTGGGCTGCCGCGGCGCGGCCGCCTGGTGGCCGCCTGGCGGACTGCGTCGGCGCGGCCCGACCGGCATGACTCCGGGCGGGCCAGGCCGAGGCTCCGACGCCAATGCCAGGACGCATGCCCACGCCAAACGTCCTTCCCCGCAGGGCGCAGGCCCCATCTACCTCACGACGCGGCGCCTTGTCCGTTGGGCATGGACCCCAATTCCCGCTCGCCCGGCCCCCGTCTCACCACCACCTCCGCCCTCCAACCGCCCTCCCCGCCTCCCCCCCAGGCCCCACCTATCTCATGACCCTGCGAGCCGCCAACCAGGCCTTCTTCCTGCAGCGCTGCTCACTCACCGCCGCCAAGGCCTCCTCGGGCGGACCTGGCATGGGCCTGGGCGCCATGCTGGGGCTGGGTGACGGCACCGGAGCCGCCGCGGCCGCGGCGCCGCCCGCCGTCATGGCCGCCATCGCCTCGGTGCTCGAGTCGCTCCACTTCCTGTGCTACGTGCTGCTCGTCATCTTCGGGCTGCCGCTGCTGCCCTTCCTGGACGCCTACATGGTGCGCCAGCACTGCGCACCTGTGCAAGACATGTTCTCTTTATGGTGTGAACATGTACCGTAGTGTGGTATGACTCGCCAGCGTGAGACAGAGAGCACGGCACGCTTCACAAGCATGGCCCAGCGCCGCCCCTGCACCCTGGCAAGCCCCGGCTGTGCGGGCACGGCCCCTGCTCGCCCCGCGGGTCTCGGGCGCCGCACGGGTCATGCCTCGGGGCCGCGCCGTCAGCGCGCCGCGCTTCGCCTCGTCGTCCTTACTCGCCGCTGCTCGCCGCCGCCTGCTGCTGCGCCTGTGTTGCTGCCTCCGTCATACCCTGCAGGTGCTCACTGCGCTGTTCCTGCCCGTCGACACCAGCGAGCGGGGCTACATGATGCGCGAGGCGGACGACTTCTGCAGACAGGTGAGGGCGAGGCAGCAGTCTTGGAGGAAGGGCCAGGGAGGGCGAGGCAGCGGTCTTGGAGGAAGGGCCCAGGGAGGGCGAGGCAGCGGTCTTGGAGGAAGGGCCCAGGGAGGGCGAGGCAGGCGTGATGCAGGCGCAGGCGCGGTGCAGGGGGGTAAAGGCGCGTTGGGCGATCCAGTGTGACCCCCTGGCTGGTGGGGCTCGAACCCCGTGGCATGCGGCCATGCGGTGCTGCTTGACTTGGCGCTGCATCATGCCGCTTACGCGTGCACGGTGCTCCGGCTGCTGGAGCCCGGCCAAGAGCGCCTCTGCTTGCGGCCGCCGCCCCTGCCGCCCTCCCCCTCCCCTGGGCCGCAGTACGAGCGCATCCGGCTGCCGCTCGAGTGCTTCCTGGAGAGCCTGCCGCAGACCGGGCTGCAGGTGCGCCGCCTGGGGTCGAGCACGGGCGGGCGGGCGGGCGCCGCCGGCACAGTGTGCCAGCACAGCTCGGCCCTCACCGCGCCACCAGGCCTTGCCCGGCCGCGTCACCTGCCTCCGCCCTCCTCGCCGCCGCCCGCAGATCTACCTCTACCTGCTCACGCGCTCCGGCGCCGCCGCGTCATCGCTGCAGGTGCCCAGCTACGACCTGCGGCCGCGCCGCCGTCCGCCCGGCTCCCCATCCCGTATGCCTGCATGCAGGGTGGCCACCTTTCGGCCCTGTGGCCGTGCCGCCGTCCTGCCCTCGGCTTCTGGCCCAACACACAGCACCCTGCGCAGCACCCTGCACCTCTGTCTCTCCACTGAGACCCGCCATCGCCGCCAACCGCCAACTGCCACCGCTCCCCATGCCCCCCCGCAGGTGTCCCAGACCGTGCTGGTGGCCTCGCTGGTCGGCTCGCTGGCCAACCTCACCAACGTGTCGCTGGACATGTACTTCAGCTACCGGGACAGCGGCAGCAGCCCCGGGGAGTACCTGGCGGCGCTGTTCAGCCTGCAGGTGGGCGGGGTGGGAGGATGGGCTGGGGCGAGGGGCCTGCAGGATCCCCTTGCGCTGCGGTGCATTATCTGGCCTCGCTCGCCGCAGCGCTGCCTACCCCGCAGCCCCTCGGCGCCCCTGCCCACCTCCGGCGCGCACACGCCTTGCAACCCATGCCGACCCATGGTCCTGCCGCCCCATGTTCCTCCGCCCCGGCGCCCTCCACTCGTCAGGGCTACACCAAGGTGCCCCTGGACGTTGAGCGCTCGTTGCTGGGGCGAGTGGGCGACACGCGCGACCGCCTGGAGGACCACGACCGCGCCGCCGAGCAGGCCCAGCAGCAGGCGACCTCCCGGGGCGACGACGGCCACGGCCACGACGACGGCCACGGCGGGGCCGCCACCGCCAAGCCTCCGACAGGCGCCGGCAAGCCGGGCCTGCAGCTGGCGGCACTGACGGCCGCTGACGTGGAGGCGGGGGCGCCGCCACTCAGCGCCACCGCCGCCGCGGCAGCCGGGGCGGGGGCGGTCAGTGGCCACATCAGCCGGGCTGAGCTGCTGCGGCGGCTGGCCCGCGGGCGGCTGCCGCCGGGGCTGGTGTTCCGGCTGGGCGGGCCCGAGGACGCGCTGTACGAGGCGCTGTCGCCCTTCCAGCGCCGCATCTTGATGGACGTGGTCGCCGACAAGGTGCGCGGTGGGGTCATGCATGGGGCGCATGCCGCGGTGCGAGGGCGTTGCGCGGTGCGTCGCCGCAAGGGGCTGGTGCAGGGGCTGCGCACGGAAGGGGACGCTGCTGCCAGGTGCCTGGCGCGGACGTGCGTGGGCGTGAAGGATGAAGATGCTCGGAACCGAACGCAGCGAGCCCGAGGACCTGACGCAGTGCTGGGGGAGCAGAAGCTCGTGAACCTTACCCAGTGAGGCCGAGAGCCCGGCCCAGTGCCGTGCCTGCAACGGACATGCCCTCCCTGCTCAGGTGCCCCTGGGCGGCGCCGCCGGCCTGCGCGCCGTGTCGCTGGTGCACCTGGAGCCGCCCGTGGCGGCGCGCCTGCTGCGCAAGGTGCCGGCGCTGCCGCCGCACCTCCGCATCGAGGGCAGCTGGCGCGCCGGCGCGCACCGCGCCGCCGCCGGCGGCGCCGCAGGCGCCGACGGCAGCGCCGACGCAGGCGCCATGGTCGACGTGCTGTCGGAACACCTCCCGCGCGCCGCGCTCGAGGCCGACTCCGCCAGCCCGCTCCTCGACCTGCACCTGGCGCACCTGGAGCTCGGCGGCGGCGCCGCCGCCGCCGCCGCCGCCGACGGCGACCACGGCGGCGGCGGCGGCGCGCTGGGCTTCGCGGCGGTGGCGGCGCGCGAGCGCGCCGCGGCCGTCGGCCGCGGACTGGCTCGGGTGATGGCGGTGCAGCCGCTGCTGCGGTGGCTGCTGGTGGACCGCTGCGACCTGGCGGGGCCGCCACTGCTGGAGGGGCTGGACGGGGAGCTGAGGGCGCTGGGCCTGGCGGCCGAGGAGGACGGCGCCGGCCGGCGGCAGGGCGCGGCGCTGGCGCCCAGCAGCTCCTGGCGGCGGCTGCCGGTGGCGGTGTGGGCGGCGGAGGAGGCGACGTGGCTGGCGGACGGCGGCGCGGAGCAGGAGCCGGCTGGGCTGGGGCCGGGGAGCGTGGAGCCGCGGCCGGCGGTGCTGGTGTTTGTGCACGCGAGCGGCGGCCGGGCGCTGGAGGCGTGGCTGGGCGAGCGCGCGCGGCGGCGCGCGAGGCGGCGCAACGCGCAGCAGGGGCCGGGCGTGGGGGCGGCGCGCGGGCTCCTCGGCGGCGGCGGCGGAGGAGGTGGGGGCGGCGGAGGCGGCGGCGGCGGCTCCGGCCCGCTGCCCCACCGGGAGCTGCACTTGGTGCCGGACTTCATGCCCAGCACGGACCCCGACACGCGAGCGCCGGTGAGGGGACTGCTGTTGGGCACGGCGACCGCACGCGCCCCTGCATCAGGTTGCACGGTTGCGGCTGCGGCAGTGGCCGCACGAGACCCAAAGCCTGTTCGGAGCCTCGCGCCCCCGGGCGCCTCTCTTGTGTGTGTCGCCCCCTCCCTCGGAGGTTCGCAACTAGTTCGTTATTCCCATGGTACACCCCCTCCCCGGCGGCCCGCCCGCAGGTGCTCCTGGCGCCCTGCCCCCGCACGCCCGCGCTGCTGGAGGCGCTGACGCCGCTGCTGAGCTGCGTGATGGCGCCGCGCAGCCTGGACCTCTCGTCCTTCGAGGCGCTGCTGCCCGAGGACACCGCCGCGCTGTCCGCCTGCCTGGCAGCCGCGGGCGGGGTGCAGGTAGGGCGCCCTGCCCGCACCCCGCGCAGCCACAAGCAGCGGCTGCGGTAGCGCTCGCGCTGCTCGCGTCCCTCGAGCCGCCCGCCCGCCGCCCCCTGCCTGCCCGCGCCTTGCCGCAGGGCCTGGCGCTGCGCTCCGCGGGCCTGGCGGTGGACAGCATCCGGCGGCTGCTGCCGGGGCTGCGCTGCTGCCGCTGGCTGGCCTCGCTGGACCTGTCGCTCAACCCGGGGCTGGGCGACGTGGGCGTGGCTGAGCTGGTGCCGCTGCTGACGGGCATGCCGGCGCTGGCCACGCTGCTGCTGGTGCGCTGCCGTGAGGGAAGACGGAGCAGGGGCGGTGTCGGGTGTGGAAACGCCGCTGTCGGCCCGGCCTGGAGAGGTGCAGGGCGTGTATGGCTGCCGTATTCCTGGGGCCGCTCCGCCATGACCTGTTGCCGCGTGTTGGGTGAGGGCTTGGCGCCGCTCACCTGCCGCTTGCGTAGTACCCACTCCGTGTGTTCGTAATAATCAACATAGCCCGACACACAACGCGTGTGTGTGCGTGTGTGCCTCACTGCAGGCGGGTGTGGGCATGGGCGCTGCCGGCGCCAACACGCTGGCGCTGGCGCTGCTAGGCTGCGGCGCTGCGTCCACCCGGCTGACGGAGCTGGGGCTGCAGGGCAATCGGGACGACTGCGGCACGCCCGCGCTCGAGTGGTGAGAGGCCAGGGCAGCGACGGCAGCGCGAGGCGTTCCCCCGGGGACAGCGGCTGTGGGCGTTTGCAACGTGAGGCCTGAGCTCCTGGCTCGGTATCGGCTTTACTAGTTCGCTACTCCCTTAGTACATGGCCCGGCCAGCGAGTGCTCGCGCACAGCCCGGTCAGCGTGCGAGGGCGCCAACCGGCGGCCGGTGGCCGTCCACACCGAGTGGGGCAGGGGCGCTGAGCTGGGGCCCCTCCTCCGCAGGCTGTGCCTCCTGGCGCGGCGGCGCACCGGCAAGGAGCCCAAGCAGCCGCCCGCGCAGCACATCGAGGTGCGCCAGGCGGCAGGAGGGCCGGGGCCGGGGCCAGGGCCGCCGCAGCGCCGCGCACCCAAACTCAACTGCTGCGCCCGGAGCGCTTGCTCGGGCCCTGTCATGGACCTTCCTTCACACCGCTCCCGCCTCGCTGCCGCCCTGCTGCCGTGCTGCCCGCAGGTCGCTCCGGCGGTGCCCACCTTCACGACCACCGCGGCCATGCAGGAGGCGTGCATCGCCGTGCTGACGCCGCGGCAGCCGCCCGATGGCGAGCCCGCCGAGGCCGACGGCGACGCCGCAGAGGAGCCGCCGGCCTCGCGCCCCGCCAAGCTGGCCTTGCCGTACGCCAACGCCGCCGACACCCGCTGGATGGTTATGTACGCCGCCACTGCCGTACACGCTGTCGTACCCATCGAGCTGGATTTCAGCCCCTGCGGCGGCCGGGTGGAGGAGGGCATCGAGGAAGAGCAGCTTATGGCGCCCACGCTGGCCGGCGGCCTGCTGGCGCTCAGCCCGCCGAATCTCGTACGGCTGGATCTGTCGTACAACACCCTCGGAACCAAGCCGCCGGCGCCCGGCGCGCTGTCGCCGTTGGGCCAGCTGGCGCTGGGGCTGAGCGGCAACAGCACGCTGGTGGAGCTGGCGGTCGTGGGGTGCAGGATTGATGACGAGGGGGCGGTGCAGCTGTGCCGCCTGCTGGCGGCGCCGGGCAACTGCCCCAGCCTGGCGCGCATAGAGATGCACGGCAACCCGGGGATCCGCGACCGCGGCGTGACCGAGGGCCTGCTGCCGATGCTGCGTGCGCTGGCGGCCGGCAGCGTTGGTGGTGGCGCAGGCGGCGGCAGCGTTGGCATTGGCGGCGCGCGGCGGCGCGAGGCGCTGGCGGTGTCGTTTGGCGGCATGGGCGGCCAGAGCCACCGCTGGCAGGAGCGCGAGGAGGCCGACAAGTGGGCGCTGCAGCCGGCGACGCTGGCGCGCGTGCTCGAGGCTGCCGCCGCCGGCTGGCGGGCGGCCGGCGACGGCGCTGCCACCGCCGTCACCGCTGGTGGCGCTGCCGTGTCGCTGCAGCTGTTCACTGCGCTGGGCAGCCTGGACCGGTTGGTGCGCCGGCTGCTGCCGCCGGGCCCGTTCCCGCCGGAGCCGGAGGGCGACGACGAGGCGCGCCAGGCCCTCGACCCCCGACAGCCCATCACCGAAATCAAGGTGTGCCTGAGCTCCGACGTGCAGGCGCTCGCGCTCGCGCTGGCCCTGCTGCAGCGCAGCGGCGCCGCCGCAACGTCCTCGGCCCCAGCCTCCGGCCTGGCGGCGCCGCTGGCCGTGGAGACGCTGGACCTGTCCGGCAGCCGCCTCACCGCCACCGGCGGGCTGCCGCTGCTGTGGCGCATGCTGGCGCTGCCCGCCCTCACCGTGCGGCTGCGGCGCCTGGTGCTGACCGGCGTCATCGACAGCGCCGGAGACGAGCTGCTCGCGGGGCTGGCGGCGGCCGTGGGCGGCATGCCGGCGCTGATGGAGCTGGACGCCAGAGGCAGCGGCCACGAGCCAGGCAAGGTCGAGGAGGACGCGGCGGCGCCCAAGCCCCACACGGCCGGAGCCGCCGCGGCCGAGGGCCTGCTGGCGGCGCTGGCGGCGCTGCCGCGGCCGGTGCTGCCGCCGCCGCTGCTGCCGCCGCGAGATGCCGGGGAACCGGCCATTAAGTTGGAGGACGTGGACCACCATGAGGAGCCGCCGATGCCTTCTGCGCCCTCACAGCCGCCGATGCCCTGCGTGCTGCGGATCGGACCCATGCACCCGGCGGTGTCGCTGCTCCGCTCGCTGGCGCAGCTGTGCGGTCTGCAGGCCAGCGCCTCCGCGCCGCCTGGCGGCCCTGACCCGGGCGGCGAGCCGCTGACGCCGGGCCGGGCCTGGACCGCGCAGCTGTCGGCGGGGAGCGCCACGATTGACATGCTGTGCGTAGGCGTGTCGGGCGATCAGGTCGCCGCTGTGAAGGAGGGCACCAAGGAGGAGGACTCCTCCGAGGGGCCGGGCAGCAAGCGAGCCGCCTTCCCGGGCGTGGGGGCGGCCAGGATGGCTCCGCACCATGTCATGGCTCTTGCGTGGGCGCTGCAGCGGAGGGCGGGCGGCGGCGGCACCAGCAGCGGCGGAGGCGACGGCCCTGGGGCTAGGGACCCTGGCCTCGCTTGCGGCCTGGCAGGGCTGCTGGTGGCTGACCAGCCCGCGGCCGACGGCGCCGCCGCTGCTCCCGCGGCCGAGGGCGCCGCCGGCAGCAGCGCGGCGGCGGCGGTGCTCCTCGAGGCCTGCGGGCGGCTGGCCCGCGGCGGTGCCGCTGCCGGCGCGCCGCCGCTGGTGCACGTGTGTCAGCCGCTGAACGACTGCGACGCGGGCGCGCTGGCGCTTGCGATGCTGCTGGCGCCGCCCGGCAGCGAGCAGGCCCTGGACCTGGGCGGCGCCTGCGTGGGCGACATGAGCGACCAGGGTGAGAGCTCCGGGGGACCGCCATGATGGCGCGGGGCGGGGGCGCGTGGAAGGTGGAGGACGGCAGTGTGTCGGCTGCCGTACGCCTCTGCATGAGGCACTCGCCCAAGTGAGCGTTGCCCGCAGCGCCGGCCCCTGGCCCCTGGTCCCCATGGCGGCTGGCGTGTGGGCGGCACGACAGCTGGGCACCGCACCCGCTGAACAGCACCCCACCCCATGCAGCCCGCATGCCGCTGTCAGCCGGCCCCTACTGCAGCGCCGTGGACGGGGCGGTTGCTTGGCCTTAGAGACTGGCGCGCACGGGCCAAGGGTGGGGGCAACGGACCTGCTGAGCGGCGGGAGCGTCCCCATGCCGCTGCCAACCGGCCCCTGCCGCAGGCATGGCCGCGCTGCTGCAGCTGCTGCCGCCACACCAGCCCACGCTGCGCCGCCTCACCCTGGGATTGCCGGTGCAGCGCCCGGCCGCGGGCGCGCAGGCCAGCCCGCCGCCGCCAGCCCGTGTGCTGCCCGAGGCGCTGCGCTCCCAGCTGGTGTCGCAGGTCCTGCCGGCGCTCGCTCCCCCGGCACCCGAGGACGCCGCGGCGGGCGCTGCCGGTGGCGAAGGCGCTGCCGGCGAGCAGCCTGCCGAGGGCGCGGCGGGCTCCGCTCGCGGCGCTGGCCCCAGGGCTGCTGGGGGGGGGCTCCGCCACCTGGACGTGTGCGGCTGGCAGCTGCCGCCCAGGGAGCTGGCGGCCGCGGCGGCTCGCTTCCCCGCCCTGGACAGGTGCGGCTGTCGGGGCTTCTTCGCCGGCTCGCGATGACTGCGGTTGTCCAGTGTCGGGGCTACCTTGTTACTCTGGCCTTGGCGGCGGCCTCTGCAGTCCTGCTTTCGAGGCCCCCAGTCAGTCTTGATGTGTGCGTGATTCCTCCTCCTTTCCCCCCACTGCACCGCGCACCGCCAGGCTGGTGGTTGGTTCCAAGGAGGAGGCGGAGGCCGTGAGGGCCGAGGGCCTGCTGCCCGAGGGCGGCCGCTGCCTGCGCCACTACTCGCGAGCCGACGTGTCGTCGCGGCCCGTGCATGGCGACAATGAGGTGCGTCGGGGCACCAGGGGTGCAGCGCCGCAGCGCCTGGCCCGGGGGCCGGCTGCGACTGTCCGGCCACACACGCGCTCGCGAAAGAGCTCGCCGCCGCGTCGCGTTAGGGCTGCCTTGCTGCGGCGCTGCCGTGCACAGCGCCTCGCACTGCCTTCATGTCGACCGGCCCACCGTGCTGCTGTCAGAGCTGCGGTGCCTCCATTGGGCCTTGTTGCCCGCGGCCGGGCTGCGTCCCGGCCCACCGGCGCTCACAAAACTGCTTCCCGGCACCTGCCGTGTACCTTGCGGCCACGTACGACAGAGCCGCCTGCTCCAAGCCGCCAAGTCCGGCAGGGTGGAGGAGCTGAAGGAGGCGCTGGACGACCCGGAGGTCAACCCCAACGCATACGACGGGGTGCGTGACGTGAGGGGCAGCGCCTGCGGCGACGTGCTGGCGTGCAGGGTGGATGCGGCCAGCGCCGGCGCCGCTGAGCTGCGGCATCCCGGCCTCTGGGCCGCCGCGCGCTGCTCCGCCAAAGCTGGGCCCGTGCCTTACTGACGTACGGCGTGTGCCGCACGCCTGCTCCCGGCCCTCACCCTGCGTATGCCCGCAGAGCGGCTGGACGGGGCTGCACTGGTCGGCCGACAACGGGCACAAGCTGGTGGTGGAGGTGCGGCGCGTGCGGGTCGAGAGCGGGGTGCCCAGGGTTCGCTGCTCGGCACGGGGCTCTGCGCTGGGTACACGCTCCCACGCGCGGCCACCTGGGCCTTACGTGGTCTAGCGAGAGCGGGGAATGTGCCAAGCGTGCGGTGTTGTTTGCTTCTTGCGCGAGGCTCGGCACAGCTGGGGCGCCTGCTGGGCCCCGGCACGGCTCTCGCTGCACTCTGTCGCCTTGCGCTTCCGTGCCACACGGGTCGCATGGCTCTCTGAGTGTGTGGTCCGCTTTGCCCTGCGTGCCCTTCTGGCCAGGCGCTGCTGGCGGCGGGCGCTGACGTCAACGCGCGCGACCACTGGCACGGCGGCTGGACGCCGCTGCACTGGGCCAGCCAGAGGTGTGTGGGAGGCTGCAACCCTGAGGTCCAGCGGCGTTGCGTCCAGGGGCCCTGCGGCCGCCGTGGCGGCCGGGGGCCCCGGGGCGCTCAGGGCCCGGGGGCGCTTGCTGCTGACGGTCCTGATGCACATGACGTGATCATTGCCGCCCAACCCGCTGCCTGGTCCGCAGCGGCCACCTGGAGATTGTGGAGATGCTGCTGGCGGCGGGAGCCGATGTCACCGCGTTCGATCAGGTGTGGCCGCACACGCCTCACACACTGCGCTTGCAATCCGGTAACCCTCCTGTGTCATGTATGTTGCACGCCGGCGGTGCCTTCAGCCCGTGCGCATGCCCTCACATCAACCGAAGCCGCCCCCGCCAAACCCCTTGCGGGGCTGTACGAAGACGTCTAAAAGAAAGGGCCACAGTTCGTTCCCCCTTGCTCAACCAAAGCCTCCTGTCTTGAAGCTCTGGCACGGAACTTGAGCAGCGTGTGCCCCGTTGCGTGGCTGTCCGCGCCTCCTGCCGCAGGACAAGAAGACGCCCATGGTGCTCGCACAAGAGCGCAACAACAAGCCCATAATCGCGCTGCTGGAACAGTGGGCGCGCAAGTAGCAAGGGGGAGGGGCGGCGGGTGGCCGTGGGCAGCAGGAGGCGGCGGTGCGGTGGCGCGCGTGCGGGCAGCGTCCGGGGTGATCCTTGCGCGAGCGGAGTGTCGTGTCGTGTGGTGTGGCCTGCGTGCGGAACTGCGGATGTGAGCGTGAGCGACGAGCATGCGTGTGAAGGTTTGACCCTGTTCGACAATACGAATATCGTAAATATGAGGCAGGCTGGTGGGCTCGTGCACGTGCCATGGTGAGTTGGCAGCGCTGTGTCGTGGTCACTGCTGCTTGCGCACGAGATCGCGCAAGCGGCATGATGAAGGCAGAGAGAGGCAAGTTCGTGTGTTTGGGCCTCGGCACGCGTGCGGCACCCGGAGTGGGTAGCAGCGACTTGTCACATTACTTTGGTCCGCACTCCTACAGCTCACATATGCTCGTTACAGCGCTGCTCTGGCCATCGGACATCCTTGGCCGTCCTTGGCAGACCGCGACAGCTGCAGTTTGCGGTCGCGGCTTCCAACGCGCAACGACACTGTGCAGCTTCTGCCCTGTTCAGCAAGCATCATGACGCAGATCGGGCATACGGGCACCACATCTTGCCGGCTGCAGGCGTGCGCTTTGTTGGCACATCGAGACCATCGTGCATGTCTGCTCGCAGGACGGCGGCGCTGCTCCTCCACCGACCCTTCTGGACGTGCTCAATCGGTTTGACTTCTGCTCGCGCGACACGCTGCTGTGGCAGCTGGCTAATGTGCACAGCTTCGCCGCATTCCGGCGCACTTGCCGCGACGCGCGGGCGCTTGTGGACGCCGGTGTCAGGGAGATCCGATTGTGGGTGGGGCCAATTGACCACAGCCCAGGGTCGTCCTGGCGGCGGCTAGCCCCCAAGGCCATGTCCGCGGCCGCTCCGCCGCTGGACAAGAGATGGGGCTTCGGGCGGCCATGGGGCTTGCTGTTGGTCACGCGCTCGGCACAGCCCGCGCCCGCGCCGCAGTCCTGCAGCACCAGCTCCTCGCCGCCACAGAAGCTAACTGAGCTGCGGCGCACCGGGCTGTGCGACGGCGGGCTCGCGCCCAAGGCCTACGTGCTCCCCAGCTGCCTAACGGACATGGCTCTGCGGCGCCATCGCGGCCTGACCGCGCTGCACCTCACCGGTAACCGGCGCCTGCCCGAGGACGCAGCAGAGCAGCTCCAGGTCCTCGGCGGCCTCGCCCAGCTCAAGCTGAGGGAGCTGCCCCTGCCAGCGGCGATGCTGGAGCACGAGTACGGCCTGCTGGCGGCGCTGCCCAAGCTCGAGCGCCTGGACGTCACCCTGGAGCCGTCCACCAGCCCCAGCGCGGGTCAGCTCGCTGCTAGCGGCCGGCGGCCGGTCGCCGTCGCTCCGCTGCCTCGGCGCTTGCCCTCTCAACGCCAGCGCCCAGAGCACGCCGACGGACGTCGGCTCGCACCTCATCCTGACCCGCGCGCCTGGCGAGGGGCCGCCGCCGTGGGCCGTGTCCCTGGGCGGCACGTTTGCCGACATCGCCCAGGCGGGGCACGCCCTTGCCAGCGCCAGCCTGCGCACCCGCGCCTTCCGCGCCGACCGGCTCACGGTTGGCTCCGGCCCCTTCCGTCAGAATCTCGACGAAACGGTGCGGGGCTGCGGGCGCTCCGCATCTGCGGTGCGCACGCCGCGAGCCTGCACACGCTATATGTGGTACGAGGAGACCGGCGACGATGAGCGCACCACGCACCTGGGCCGGGACTGCCAGGCTGGTCGGCGGCGCTCAACAGGCGGCTGGCGGAGGCACGCAGCAGCAGGGGCGCCATCCGTCCTGCGGGGCCATGGGCCCGTTTGCCTCTGAAGTCCCCACTTTTTTGTGATTACGGTTTCCTTCGTCCGTACGTTGGTCACTTGTAAAGTTGTTATCATGTGCGTGAGCCCGCCCTGGCATCAGTGAGGGTGCACAACTTACGACACATTGGGCTCGCGCAACAGGCGCAACACAACGCAAATGCAGCAGCGCCACCGGGCAGCTGTCACCGAGGCCGATGCGGCCGATCACGACGCAAGTGCCTTTCTAGCACCGGTCCGTACCGTTCTACCGTACCATCATGGCGTGGGGGGCAGAACATGGACGTATGTTGGCATTGCGGCCCAGGCTCCTTCCCGGGCTCCGCGAGCGCGGCGCCATCGGCCATGGCCGCCGCCGCAGGCCGCCGCCATCGGCCGCTGCTCCCGTGTGCGATGGGTATCGCCGCACATGTGCGCATCGTCTGCTCCACATACTAACCTCCACGTCTCGGGGATCCATCCCGGGATGCAAGCTTGTGGTTGATGGCGTATGCGCTGCCGCATACACGCCATACATGTGAAACCCACCATCGCGACACCAGCTCTGGAAGCCCGAGCAGCGCCAGCCCCGGGGTTCGGTCTCTACATGGGTACATGGGCCCGTTTCTCGAGGTGGTCCCGTTGGCCTCGGTTATATCCTTGGACTTCGCCTTGCACTCTGCGAGGTCCTCGGGTAGTCGGCCCTTCGGGTGTCCGGCAGGGCTTAATTTTTGTTAGGCTGAGGATCCGCGCACTGCGCGACCTCGGCACCCATATCAAAGCTACTAGCGAACCTGACCTGGACGTTAGACGGAGCCCCGGGGTCTAGGGCATTGAATAGCAGGCTGCATCTGCTCTGGTCTGCTTGGCCTACACATGTCCCGGGGAGTCCAAGATCGCTGGCCAGGCTAGGGCTGCGACGTGGGTAGCAACATGGGAGTTGGTCCTGGCAGCATGCGTGGAGCGGCTACCTCGCAGGCATTGCAGGTGAAGCGCAACGCGTGGCAGGGGCCCGCAGGGGCGACAGGTGGGGTGGCACAAGCGGCACGGGGGATGGGATAAGCAACGATTTTCGCATGGCGCTTCCCATGCCGTCATACACTCGTATCCTCTGCTGTCAAACGTTTACTTTACAGTAGCTTACTTGGCCTCCTCTCCCCAACTTCTGCCAGCCAACGACAGCTGCGAGTTGCGGTCGGCACGTGTTACATCGCAGAGGCTCTGCTACGGTGTCGTCATGGCGCTGGTAGGCCCTACATGCAGCTCGCTGCGGATTACGTTGTCCGTTGCATACCGATGTTTGCTGCATGTCTGCTCGCAGTACAGCAACGCCGTGCCGATAGCCAATATATCAACTGTGCTGCAACAGCTGGACCAGGGCTCGCGCGAGGCTTTGCTGTCTCAGCTCGCTGGCGTGAGCAGCATCGCCCGATTTCGGCTCAGCTGCCGCGACGCGAGGGCGTTCGTGGACGCAGGCGTAACGGCGCTGAAACTATCAATGGAGCATCCTCCCCTCGTCAGAATGCCGTGGGATCTGCAGCACCAAGACGAGTGGGTAGCGAGGCTGAAGCGCGTGCCGTCGTTCTT
>BDDC01000763.1:3458-45082 GCA_001662425.1 Chlamydomonas sphaeroides | reverse complement strand
CAGGGGCGGGGGCGGGGGCGGGGGCGGGGGCGGGGGCGGGGGCGGGGCACGGCGCTTGTCTTGCCTAGATCCACAGCGCCAACGACACGCCGCCTACCCCTGGCTGCCTGGCTGCGTGGCTCAGGACATTGGGCGCTCCGACGCCATCGTGTACGGCATGGGCTCGCTGTACACCTCCATCTGCCCCACGCTGTGCCTGGAGGGCGTGGGGGAGGCCATCGCGGCGCGCAACGTGCCCAAGGTGCGGAGGCGGGGGAGGCAAGGATGGATGCCTGCGGCGAGAGGGGCGGCGAGGGGCGGGCGAGGGTCGGGCGAGGGTGGAGCGCGCCAGGGGCTCGACCCTTATCCGCCGGCCGCCAGCCCACTGTGGACGCTTCCATGGGACCCTCCCCGCCCTGCCGCCGCCAGGTCATGATGCTCAACGGCAGCCACGACCGCGAGACGTCGAGCTGCGGCGCCCACGACGAGCCCATGACGGCCGCCGACATGGTGCAGGCGGTGAGCGGCGGCCACGGGAAAGGAGGGCACCCCCGCAGGGCCCGCAGCCGGGCTAACTGCAGCCGACATGCTGCAGGTCGCTGCGCCCGGAGGCATCCCAACCCCAACCGCACCCTTTCTGTTCCTCTGCGGGTGCTGCCTATCATGCCTTACGTGCGCAGTCGCTCCCCCTCCCGCTCCCGCGCTTGGTACCCCTGCTGCTGTTCTCTGCCGTCTACCGAGACCGCCTGCCGCGCCCACCTCCCGTCCCTCCTCCCCGCTGCCAGGTGTGCGACGCGCTCAACCGGCGGCGAACCCGGCGGCCCGGCGGCCGGCTGCGGCACCCGCCCGGAGCCTACGTCACGTACGCGGGGCGGGGGGTCGGAGCCCGGGACCTTTTGCCAGGGTGTTGTCCACACTCTCAGGTGCTCCATCGCCTCCTCACTCCGCGACCCGGCTGGGCCCCCACCTCCTGCGACCGCCTGCGACCGCCCCCCCCCGCCTGCGCAGCGGGCTGCTGCTGCCCCGCGGCGGCGCCATCCGGGTGGACCCCGCGGCGCTGGCGCTGCTGGGGGTGCGCCACATCCTGGAGGTCGACTCGTACACCGACGACCAGGGTCGCGCCAATTTCGACCCCGCGGCGCTCGTGTCCAAGGTGGGGGCGGGCCGCTGAGGCACTGAGGGGGGCTGCGGGCGCACGACCGAGTGTATTCGTAATAATCAGCAAATGTACACGTAGGCCGCGTGGGCGCAGGGCCGTGTGGGCGTTGGGGCGTAGGGCCTGGCCAGCGTACACGACTGACGCACAGGGGAGCGTCGTTCGTTGGCTGGCTGGCTGGTTGGTGGGGCACTTCCTTGGGGGGAGGGTTCCAAGTCCGCTCATGCCACCAGGGCTGGGTCCACCCGCCAGGGCTGGGTGCACACGTCAAGTCACCGCCTGAGCCCGGGGCCTTCCTTGTGCAGGTGGACGAGGTCCCGTAAACTTGCACCATCTGTTGCCGTGCAGTTGTATTCGTCCTATGATAGTTTACTAATATGTTGCAAGGACATTGGCAACCAACCCTACTTCCACGGGGGGCTTCCCTATGCAGGTGGACGAGATCCTGCGGCTGCACTGGGACGCAGCCGCGGCCGCGGCGTCGGCGTCGGCAGCTGACGGCGCCGCCAGCCCCGGGCCGGCGCTCGCCGCCCGCAGCTCGGGCGCGGGGTTGCCGGCCTCCGGCAACGGGCACGCCGCCGGCGGGAACGGGAACGGCAGCGTGGCTGCGGCGGACGGCAGCGTTGCGGTCGAGGCGCGGGGGCCGGTTCTGGCGGGCGCCGCGGCGGCGAGCGGGGGCTCGGATGCGGTGGCGCAGCGGTTAGGCAGCTGAGGCTGCTCTTGATTCTACGAGCAAGGCGTTGGCGCGCTGAAGGCGGTCGTAGTCATGGACATGTGGGCGTACTTGAGTGGGCGGTGTGTGTCGGCTGCGACTTGGAGGGCGTGGAGGGCATGGAATGCACGGCATCGTGAACTGCCGCTGGCAGAAGCAGTTTCGGAGTCGTGTTCCTCCGGACGGTGTGCATGAGAGTGACGCTTGCTGGCTGCGCGCTGGCGCGGGTTGCGGACGGGTACCGCCGTACGGGCTGTCCTGTCGCTGTCCCACCCCTTCCCAGTCCCTTTATGCCCGTCATACCGGTCATCTTCGCTGCTGAACTTTGAGGGTTCAGCACACGCTGTCCTCACAAGCACAACTGAAGTGCGGAAGCGCGCCCATAAGCCGCTGTGGCGTGTGGGACAGCCCGTCTGGGACGTGCCGACCCGAGTGCAAAAAGTCGCCGACACACATGCATACATACTTATAGCAGCATAGCGCATGGTGGAGGGGTCGGTGGTGGTCGCGATGGAGCCGCAGCAGCTGCGAAGGCGCGGCGCGCAGCCTGCGACCAGCGACGACTCGCGACTTGCGGATGGCGACCGCCGAGCTGCATGTGACGAAGCGGCATTTAGCGGTCGACCAGCGAACGAGTAAGACGCCAACACATGTTCCCGCTCGCACGCCACGCACCCTAACCCTTTCCCTATCTCCTCCCCGCTCGCCACCCGCAGCGCTGCAGCCATCCGCTCCCGCTGCCGCCCGGGACTCGACATCGCGACCTGCGCCATCCTGCTCACGCAGCCGGTCCTGTCGGTGCTGCTGCCGGGCGGGCTGTCAGCCCTCCCGGCGCCGCTGCTCAAAGCCGTCGGCCTGGCAGGTGCCGAAACCCTTCCCTCCCTTCTGGCCTTCACAGCCCACAACCTCACCCCCTGCGCCGCTACGCCCTCCTAGCCCAGCTCCCACACGCCCGCCTGCCGTTCCATTCCCACCGCCCGCCATCCCTCCCCCAACGGGCCCTGCGGCCGCAGGCGTAGCGCTGCTGGCCCGCCGCATCCTGGCCTTCAGGCGCTGGCGCGACGAGCACGCCCACGTCGGCCGCTTCCTGGCCTGCTTCCTGATCATGCTGGCGGAGCTGACGGTGGAGAACGGCGTGGTGTGGTGAGCCAGGCCCGGAGGGAGCGAGCGAGACGTGGCGCCGCGCGTCGTCGTATCGGGGCCAGCAGGGCATGGGACGCCATGCGGCATGTGGTCGCGGGCTGGGGGTACGCGGAGGAGCCCACAGGCGGTGGCAGCGGCTATGCGGCTGGTTGATTGGGATGCCCATGGGCCAGGAGCCGGGGCATGGGGACAGGTTCATGGGGCCATGGCAAGCTGGCCCCGGCGGTGCGCAAGGGGCCGTGCGGCCGGCGACACCATCTGATCCCCTTTTCGCTGCCCCTGCATCGGCTGCAGGCTGGTGTCGGCATGGGACGAACGCAAGTACGACAACGTGCCTGGCTTGCAGGTACGGCACGGTACGACCCCGCCGCTCTCCCGCACCATGCCGAGCCCCTGCGCCCCATGCACGGCCCCCTCAGCCCGGTTCCCCGGCCAACCCTGCACTGGGCCTGCCATGCCATGTCGTGCCCTGCCACCAGGACAATGTGGCGATTGCGGTGCGATGGCTGTCGCGCCGCAGCCGCCCCGTGGCCTGGCTGGCGGCCGCCCGCGCCGCCACCGTGCTGCACTTCCTGGCGGCGCTGCTGGCGCTGGCGTTCAGCGTGCTGTGGGACCAGGTGGGCCAGGGAGTGGCGGAGGGTGTTGGGGTAGGGCACTGGGTGGCGTGGGGCGCTGGGGCTAGTGCGGCAGCGGAACGGAATGGGGTCGCCGGCAGGCGCGGGGGCGCCGGTCGCTCCCTTCGACCAGGGCAGACCGCGCCCCTGCCGGCACTGCGCCGCTGCCAGGGCGCCCACGAACCGCTCGCTGCCCCATCCCGCCCCCCGCTCCCCTGTCCTTGCAGGTGCCGTACTCTGGGTTCGGCATCATGGCCCGCGCCACCGCCACCATCGCCGCCAGCCGCGTGCTGCGCATGGCGTGCTTCATGGCCACCGTGCTGCCCAACCCGCGGCCCGGCTGCTACGCGCGCCGCTTCCCGCCCGTGCCGCCCGGCGCCGGGCTGTGGGCGGTGGTGCGCATGGGCTACACCACGATACGCGGCTTCGGCGGCTGCAACGACCTCATATTCAGGTGGGCCCTGCTGGAGGTGCTGGAGGTGCTGGAGGTGCTGCCGCATGCTGTGGCTTATGGCTATGCGAAAGTGTGGGGCTGACGTTGCATAGCGCTGCGGCTGCTGCACCGGGGTGCTCCTTGCGTGCTCTTAATTGTACATCGAAGTAACACGCCCAGCGCAGCACGCCCTGGGTACTTGTGTCTCCTTGGGGGGAGGGGCTCGCGGCTTCGCACACAGCGCTGGAAGCCACGGGCATCGCGACCTGCCCCTGTGGGTGCGGACGTGTGCTGTGCCGCCCGCTGTGCGGCGCCCTGCTCGCCGCTGCCTGTGGCCCGCCCCCGCAGCGGTCACGGCGCGTTCTGGGTGCTGCCCTGCCTGGCCTTCCGCTCCTACTACCCGGGCGCGCTGCGGCCGGGCACGCTGCTGCTGTGGGCGGCGCTGGCGCACTCGAGCGTCAAGGACGCGTTGGACGAGCAGCACTACAGCGTGGTGAGGGGGAGCAAGAGGGGCAAGGCAGGGGGAAGAAGGGGGAAGGAGGGGCATCGGGGGCGTGTGGTTCGTGTCAAGCGGGTGCGCTGGACGAGCAGCGCCACAGCGTGGTGAGGGGGAGCAAGTGGGGCAGAGGGGTGAGTGCAGGCAAGGGGAGCAGGGTGGGGTGTCGTGCCGGGGCGGGACGGGCCTCGGGGCCGTGTGGCTCATGTCACGAGATGTACGTGACGAGCAGCACGAGGCAGCTTGAGGGCGCGGCGAGGAAAGCGACTGAGACAGGGGGGCGGATCACGGGCAGGGCGCAGGGCGACGGGGCTGCATGCCCGTCCTTTGCTCCGTTCGCCCACGGGACAGCCCTGGTCCCCACCAGGCGCGGCCGTGCCCACAAACCGCCGCTCTTCCCGGCATCCCCCATCACCTCTCCCACCGCACCCTGTCCCTCCCCGCAGGATATGCTGCTGGCGGTGGTGGTGACGTGGGCGGTGTGGGACTGGCTGGCCTGGGTGTACCCGCCGGGGGCTGCCTCGGTGGTGCCTCGGCGGCAGCCCGGGTCCCCGGCCGATCGGCTCAATGTGTTCGTGGTGGGTCTCATCCTGGGCTGCCTGCTCATAGCGGGCATCATCGTGATCGGCGGCAAGGCGTGATGCGGGCATGGGAGGACGGTGGGAGGAGGGGCTGGGGAGTGCTTGGGGGCTGTAGGGAAGGGCGTGCAGGCCGAACGGTGGACGGTGGTGGAGTGCGAGCGCCATTGTCATTCGCGGCCTTACGCGGTTGCGCGTCATGCGTGCGTGGCAGGAAGGGAGGAGCGGCGGGAAGCGCTAGGGCTGGAGCTTGGAGGGAAGGGCGAGCTCGTTGGGAGGGGCGCGGCTGTTGGAAGGTGGCGTGTTAGACGTGGGGCGCTCGGGGCGAGTTGCGAGGCGCGCCTCGTCCGGCGATCGAGGACGAGCCGCCAGGGATAAGGGGCAGCGGTCGCCCTGCCCCACGCTGAAAGGTGCAGCAGAGCAGGGGGAGACATCAGAGACAGCTGGAGCAGGAGGTCCTGAGCTGATGATCATAGCAACACGTGTCTGGAGACACTCTGCAACAAGCAAACGGAACGACACGCGGAACCGGAACGGGTGCAACAGACAAGGTGTAAGCAAGAGTGCCTTCTCGCCTCGAGAACAGGAGCGGCGACACGTCACGGGCATGGTCTCAAGCGTGGAGAGAGGTGGGGCGAGCCGCGAGCAAGTGGGCAGGAGCAGTTTCTGTAAGTGGGGGGACGCGGAAGGATTGACTGAATTATGTGGTGCGGCTTTGAGTGGCATCGAACTTGATGGAGGGGAGTTGGAAGGGGCGAGGGGAGTCGGGGAACTCGGGTGTGACGGCACTGTACGACACGGCGACTCGGGCCATTGGGCGACGGATCTGCCACCACCGCAGCAGTCCAGCGCATAGACGAGAGGATGGATACATCCCCGTAGTGAGCTGAGCGTCTGGAGCCATGTTGGCGGGGCCCTCTCCACGATGCCAACCAGGGCCCTGTCCTAGATCAAATGCTTGCTTTCAACGCTCCTTACTAGCCTGTTCCGCTGGGCACAACGGGCTGCACGTAACGCGTGTTGCAGCGCGAACGCCGGATGAGGTGGGTCGCGGTCGGCTGGGCGCTTGGGTGGCTCGCTCTGCAGCGCAGATGGATGACGTGGTGCATTCTGGCGCTGTTGCCGCAGGTCTTGCCTTCAGCGCGAGGCGTGCAGCAGCTCGTCAAGCTTGGCCAGCCGGTCCTGAGCGAGCGCTCCCGGGAGGCGCAGCTGAATGACGAGTTGAACTTAGCAACATCATGGGAGGAGCTGAGCGAGCTGCTGAGCACGAACGCAGCCAGCATGGACTTTGTGAATGTCAGCACTGTGTGGATGCGCTTGGCGAAGCTACACGGCTCAGCGGACCGCCGTAGCTTGCATTCATGGGGCGCGTCGCCGGTTGGGCCGCCGCCTACACAGGAGAGCAGGTTCAGGGAGTTCCTCGCGAGCCTTATTGCGCTCACCTCAGCTTCGCTACACGAGTTCCGCATGCGGGCGCTGGCGAACGTCATTTGGGCGCTGAGCCACGGCGACTGGGAGCTCGAGCGGCACGAGGCTGAGGTCGGGGAGCTGGTGCACCTGTGGTGCGATGCGGTCATGGAGCGTATCGACACGCTCGGACCGCGTGACGTCGCCAACATCTGCACCGCCATCGGCCGTCTCGACGACCGGTGGCGGCGGGAGTTCGTCGTGGCGTTTTACCGCGTGGTGCTGCACCGGGATGATCTTATGGACGGCCTCGGCGCCGTCGAGCTCAACGAGCTGCTCTTCGGGATCTGCCGCGCTCGGCGGAGAGGGCTCATACGGCTAGGCCCGCAGACATATACGCGGCTGGAGGACTGCGTGGGACGGCTGCTGCAGCGCTACCCGGCGGAAGCCGCCTCCCCCGGCACCGCTGCCGCCGTCGCCGCGGCCTGGAACGGCGCCGGCGCGCCGTCCCACGCCGCCGGCTCTCCCTCCCCCTCCTTCGCCTCCAGCAACGGCCACGGCGCCGGGTCCGGCCGCTACGCCAAGCCGCTCAGCCCGCAGCAGGCCATCCAGCTGCTCACCAGCTGCTTCAAGCTGCGGCTGGTGCTCAGCGCGGATGCGCAGGCCACGCTGGCGGCCGCCGCGCGGCGCGCCTACACGCAGCAGCCCAACCCGCTGGACCGCGCCTCCATGCCCAACCTGGTTGCCTTTGCCGCGTCGCACCGCGGCCTGGCGGAGCCACACCGCGCCAAGCTGCTGCCGCCGCTGCAGGCCTACCTGCAGCGCCGCATGCACGAGGCCTCGCCCAGCCAGATGGCCATGCTGGCCAACCTGTTCGGGGCCATGGGCCGCCCCGTCCAGACGGACTTCTGGCTGGCGCTCTTCGCCCGCTACGTCTCGCCGCCGCCGGCCGTGGCGGCGCGCCTGGCGCGGCCGCCGCCGGCGCCCTGGCACGCGGCCGCGGCGGCGGCAGCGGCCGCGGCCGCGGCCGCCGGGCCCTCGCGCGACCCCGTCACGTCCATTGACGAGGCGCAAACCGGGCCGGCGGCGCTGCTGCCGCCAGGGCTGCTGCCGCCGCCGGTGCTGCCGGTCGCTGAGCCCGGCCCGACGGCGGCGTATCGGCGCCCTAGCTCGCCCAGCCGCCCGCAGCCCTCGAGCGCCCCGCAGCCGCCGGCGTGGCTGCAGCCCGGCAAGCCCTCCCCGCCGCAGTTGGACGTGCCGTGTGTGATGCCGGGGCCCGCGGCCGCCGCCGAGTCCGCAGCGCCGTCGCATACGCAGCCTGCGGCCGCGGCGGCGGTGTCGCCAGCCTCCTGCGGCGGCGGTGAGCCGGCGCTGGCTTCCGCTCCGCAGCGCCATGAGCGGCCGCTAGGGCACCTGCTGCAGCGCCGAGCGGAGCGCCTCGAAGGCCCTGCACCGGCGCCGCCCGACGCCTCGCACGCCGCCGGCCCCGGCTCCGGCTCCCTCCCCGGCTCGTCAGGGCAACGCGCCGGCACCGGCTCCTCGCCGCCCGGGTCCTGCGACGTGGCTGGCGTGGACGCGCGCCAGGCCCGCACGCTGCACTTCGTGTGCTGGCAGGCGGCGCGCGCGGGCCTGGTGCCGCCGCGCTCCTTCCTGCGGCTGTACCTGGAGGTCGTGCCCGGCTGGCTGCGGGCCGCCGCCAACGACACGCAGCTCAGCCAGGCGGTGGAGACGCTGTACCTGCTGGGCTGGGTGCCGCCGGAGGGCCTGCGGGAGGAGCTGCTCGCGGGGCTGCGGGAGCGCTCGCAACGCTCGGAGCGGCCGCTGCGGCGGATGGCGGCGTGGGTTAGCAGCCTGCGGCCGCGGGACGCGGCCGGCGCGGCGCGCGCGAGCTGGCCCAGGCGCGGCGGCGGGTAGCGGCGGGTAGCGGCGGCTGGCGCGCGGCGCGCGGCGGGGCCGGGCCGGGCCGGGCAGGGATAGGGTACGTATGGGCTGGCGGCGGCGGCGGCGGCTGGCCTGCCAGAGCAGGCGAGCGTGGGCGCCCTCGCGGTCCGGATGAGAGGAGCAGGCGCCCGCGCCTGCGGCGCTAGGATAGATAAGGGCGGCGCGAGGCCGCCGCCGCGCGGCCGGTGTTGTGGTGCGGCCGCCGGTTGTGTGTGAGCGCGGCAGTGTACGTGTACGTGTGTTCAAGTGTGCGCATGGTTGAGTGCAGGCCAGGTGTGTGCGGGGTTGCGGAGTCGGCGGTGCAGTCGCTAGCAGTCAGGAGACAGGCAGCAGGATGCGAGCAGATAGCGCCGGGGCTAGCGGGCAGGCAGTCGGTGCCGCTGTGCGGAGGGAAGGGGTAGGTGCTATGGTGCAGGCCAGGATGACAACAGGGCCAGGAGAGGTGTGCTGGCTGCGAGCGGCCGGACGTGCCGAGGGCCGAACAGAGCACGGCAGCAGACTAGGCGTGCTGGGTTTGGCCGGCAAAGCGCACGCGCCGTTTTGGGGGTGAGGCGTTGCCAGGTAACGTGTGTAGTCTTGGCCTCCTCGGCTCGTCAGGCTCTCCCGCAGCCGTACGCATCGGTGGGCGCCGGTTTCCGCAGACCAGGCGCGCAGACCAGGCACAGACCCCGGCCTCGACCCATGGGTCACTTGTCATAGACCGCCACCCCTGTCTGCGCGCTTCACGTATCCATCGCCCACATTGCTAGCCATGTCGGACGCCGGCCTCAGCAATCAGCTCGAGCCCAGCCCCGGCAGCAAGCGGCCCGCGGACTCGGCCGCGACGCGCCGCGATGCAGGCCAGCCCACGGCCGCAAAGCGCCGCGCTGCTGCGCCCCGCGGCGCTGCAGCCGGCGGCGCGCCCGCCGAGGCGCCGCAGCAGCCGAGCGCCGAGGCGCCCGCGGCTGCTGCGGTGCTGACCGCGATTGACGTGGCCGCAGAGAAGACGGCGGCCGCGCAGCAAAGCATGGGCCAGCTGCAGGCGCTGCTGGAGGGGCACGCGTCGCCGGCCAAGGCAGCGGCGGCGGCAGTCAACGGCGGCGGCGAGTCCGCGGCCGGTGCTGCGCCCCTGCCAGCCGAGGCCGCAGCGGGCGCATCACAGGCTGCTGCGGACCAGGGTGCCGGCGGCGCTGCGGCCGACGGCAGCGGCGGCGAGGGCAACGAAGGGAGCCCGCTGCTTGGCCAGCGGTCGCCTGTGCTGGGCCTGCCGTCGCCCGGCGTTCAGCACAGCAGGCAGCAGCCGCTGCGGCGCCTAGCGCTGGGCACAGACGGCGCCGCCGAGCCGCCAGGTTGCGCCGCTCAGAGCATGGCGGTGGAGGAAGTGGATGCAGAAGAAGCGACACTGGAGGGACTGGACCTTGCAGGGCTGCGCTTGTTGCTAGGCAACGGCGGCGGCGGCGGCGGCGGACTGTTAAGCGGCAGCGGCGGCGGCGGCGGCGGCGGGCTGTTCGTCGGCGGTCTCTTCGGCCGAGGCCTGGGCGCGGCGGCTCCCCTTGCGCTGGGTGGCGGCGAGCGCCGGCTGGGCCATAGCAGCGGTGCGGCCCGTGCGGTGCCGTCCGTGCCCATGTCTAGCCTGGCGGCAGCGCAGCTACGATAGCTAAGCCCTGGCCCTTGCCCCCGAGCGGCCGCTCCACCTCCCGCCTTGCCTGCGTCATGTTTGCTTCGGTCGGAAGCGCTGCTGACTGAGCCCATGCCTTGCGTCTACGTTGGTGCCGCCGCCCGCCGCCACCCAACCGCCCCCCTGCCCAGCCCCACCCTTCCGCCCCTGTGGGGTGCCCCATCCCGCCCCTCCCACCTCCGCAGCCGCCACGAAGCGCGCGCTGGCGCCGCTGCCCTTCACGCTCAACGGACCGCACCCCGCAGGCCGCAAGGGCGGCGGCGCCGCGGCGGGCCCACGCCTAAGCCTGGCTGCGGCGCCCGCGGGGCCCGCGGCGGCCGCGGCGGCGCCGGGCGGCGGCGCGGGGCAGGCGGGATTGGAAGCGCAGGCTGCGTCGGCCTTCGAGAGCGTGGGCGAGGAGGGGTTTGCGGCGGAGGTGCAGGTGGGTGGCGGGGGGCGGGTGTGGTGGTGGTGGTGTGGGGAGTACGCACGCGCGCACCCGTGTGTGGCCCACCCGCCTGCTTAGGATGCGTGCTGCGGCGGCTGCCTTCTCCCGCGGCTTGCTTGCTGCTGTGCCCCAAACCCCAGGCGCTTGTGCAGGGCCTGCTGCGGCGCAGGAGGGCGAAGGCGGCAGTGCAGACGGCCGCCATCGTGCAGGTGCGCGGCCGTTCAGCGGCCGGATCACGTACGCGTGCGGCCGGATTTCGTGTGTGTGCATGCATCGCAGCTGCCTCCAGGCTGCAGGTGTCGCTGGGTGGGCTGCGGCTGGTGCGGGTAGGTGGTGACCTCCGACCGTTCGCGCACAATGCTCGCCGCACGTCCCGCCTCGTCTCGCTGACGTGCTCACATTATTGCCTTTCCCCTCGGCCTGCACCGTCGCTCGCCCGCAGGAAGCTCGGGCGGCGGTGGGGGCTCAGGTGGCGTCGCTGCAGGCAGGAGTGGAGCGCGAGGCGGCGGCCCTGGCCAAGGAGGTGGTGGCCAGCTTTGACGAGGTCAAGGTGAGCGACCGCCAGCCGCGCTCCGGCTGGCGTGCTGCTGTGAGACGTGCGCACACATGGACAGTAGCGCGACGTAGCGAGGCGCGTATGGCCGGTTGCTGAATTGGAAAACTAGCACTCTGATGCCTACTATCAAGCCGAGGCCTGCGGGGCTTGGGCTGTCGCGCATGAGGTGTGCGCGGGCCCCTGTGCCGCCGGCCCACCAGCGAACGAGACGCCTGCCTGGCTACCGGCGTGGCCTGACTCGCCAGCTTCGCACTGCCCACCCTCGCTGGTTCTACTTTGAAAGCCTCCCACTGCCCTCCCTCGCTGGTGCCGTCCCAGGCCGTGCTGTCCGGCAAGATGGCGTCCATCGAGGCCCTGGCGGCGCGGCATCAGGAGGAGATGGAGGCGGCGTGGGAGGAGTACCGAGAGGCGTACGAGCAGACGGACGACGTCCAGCAGGTGTGTCAGCCGTAAGGCCGAGGGATCTTCAATACTGAGCTCAAAGTATTGATTAGAGCTTACATCTTGCCGTTGCTAATCAAAACGCGATGTAGATACGCACCCCAAGTCAGCGGACAGCTGGTGACGGAGTCCGGGCGCGTCCGGGAGTGCCGCCACTGCGTCGTGCGTGCCTTCCTCGGCTGCCCCCGCCGGCCCTGCCCTACCCTGCTGTATGAAGCCGATGGCCGTTAATCCCAACCCAGCCATCACCTCTCGCCGCTCCCCGCTCCTGGCCTCCTGTCGTCCCCGCCCCTTCCTGCAGCGCCTGACCTCGCTGCGGGAGCAGCGGCAGCGCGAGCAGAGCCGCCACCTGGCGGCGGAGCGGGCGGCGGTGGAGGCGAGGCTGGCGGAGGCGGCGCAGCGCCTGGCGGCGGTGCGGCCGCCCTCGGCCCTCTCGCCGCGGCTGGTGCAGCAGCTGCAGGCGCTGATCAACGAGATGGCGTGAGGGGCGCGGGTTGGAGGGGGGGGGGTGCGGGGGAGCGTCGACGGAGCGAGGGTGGCTGCCTAGCCGCGCTGGGATAGGGGCGGGTCTGGAGGTTGCTTGTGCGTTGGGATCTGGGGCCTGGGATCGATCGATCTATGCATGCGCTGGGGGTCCATTGGGGCAGCAGCTGAATGAACTGACCCTTCAAGGATCTTTCTGGCGTGAGTGGCTTGTCTAGGCAGGGTCCTGCGCAGGCCTGGGCCAAGCGGGCTTGTGGCGGGGCTGGGCATGGCCTGGTGTTGTTGGGGGCGACGACATGACCGACCCGGCGCGTGGCATGGCTTGACGGCGGGCTGCATCACGACCATGAAGGCGCGGCTGCTATCGGTCGACGGCGTGGCAGATGAGTAGTGAGCGGCGGCCGGAGAGCTGTGCGGACGGATGTGCGAGGCAGATACGTACCGGTAGAGACACGGCATGTAAGTTGCATCACCAGAGATCCGCATCGGCGGCTTGAATTTCGCACAGACCACCACCGCAGCAACGTCTAGATGCTGCTCGTCCTTCCAGTCCATACCGCCGCTGCGATTGTGATGCAGATATATAGAGGTTGCAGCCCAATTGAGCACGCGAGTCCTTGTCCGCTGTGGATGGCTGGTCCGTCAGCCACTCCACCTCTTCCCTTGCCACACACGCCCCGCGACGCGCGGGAATGGACAGCGCGCAGCAGCACCCATATATAAAACAGAAGAGCGAAAGTCAATAAACTATCACCTGGACATACAGCGGCACGCACGCGCCATCGCCCTCCCCCGCCGCGTGCCAACGGACCTGCCGCAGGCACCCATCCGTGCATGTATGCATGCATGCATGCACTACGAGATGATGCACCCGCCGCCGCCTCCCTGCCACTCCGACGCCGGCATCAGCTTTGCGCCGTTGCTGAGCATGGCCAGCAGCATGGTGTCAAGCTGGCCCTTGGCCTCACTGCCCAGCAGCGGCAGCACCACGGCGTCCAGCACCTGGCTGGCCACCGGGACCTCAAAGGTGGCGAAGCAGGCGGTGTTGAGCAGGCCGTCGCGGGGGCCGCCCTTGCGCCAGGCTAGCACCGCGGCGGTCAGGGCGTCGTACCTGGCGCGCAGACCTGCGGGGCCATCCATGCATGGCGAACGGCGGCCTTGCTTGCTGCGTGGAGGTGCGGTGTGTGCATGCACGTGGCTGGCAAGGCGCCGGCCAGAGCCTAGCACACCTAGCACACACACCGCCGCCGGCGCACCCTGCAGCAGCAGCCGAGCAGCAACAACGAACGGCCGCCCGCATGACAGCGAGCGAACGGCCATGCCATGAAACGGCGGGGGCCCGGGCGGCCTGATCGGGGCAGGATGAAACCCCAGTACAGCATATGGTTGCGGGCTGCGGGCTGCGGGTTGCTTGCGGAGCGCTGCTGCGCCCAGGAGGCCCTCCTGACCGCGCCATGCTGCGCCTCACGCCGCGAGCTCACCGTGGTACGGGTGGCCCGGTTTAATGTCGAAGGCCTTGGGCTGTGCCTCGTCCATCTGGCGCTGCTCCTCGACGGACTTCGCCAGGCTGCCCTGCACCTTTGTCCACGAGGGATCCTTGGCGAAGGTCTGGATCTGTGGCGGTCGGCCTGCACGTGCGGGCGGCGCCTGAGTGCGGCCGCATCCCCACCTCGCGCTAGCGGCCACGGCGATCGTGCCAGCAGCATGCCAGGACCCTCGTCCCAACGCACGTGCGCATCAGCGCCTCGATTCGCCTCGCTTACACACAAACTCCACGCGCCGTACCGTGCCAACTGCTGTGCTGTCCTCGCTGACCGTGTCGCACGTCGCCACAGCCAGCGCTTCAGCTGCCTCCATACGTGCGCACGTATGCGAGAGCCCAAGGGGCCACACCACCATCTCCCGCGGCCGCCTGCCCCTGGGCCGCGCCGTGCGCCCCATTCCCATCTGGGGCCCAACCCGCCATCCCCCACTGCCCACCGCCCGTGACCCGTACGGCACGCAATCGCCTGCTCGTCATTCAGAAAACAGACGAAGTCATTTAGCTTGCCTGTCCGTGGCCCAGACTCGGTCACACCCCTCTCACACCCGCGAGAACCCCGTTCACCATCGAGGTGCCGCCAACCTGTGGCGCCCTGACCGCCCAACCGGGCGCGGTCCACCCACGCCTGGGCCGCTCCGCGCCAGGCCGCCGCCCACAGCCGCATCGGCGGCCCCCCCGGCAGCCCCATCACAGCTGGCTCCAGTGCGTGCGCTCCTCCCGCCGCACCAGCTCCTCCCGCAGCGCCGTCGTGTGCTGCCCCGCGGCGCTGGGCAGCGACGCCTCCCACGGCTCAGCGCCCCAGGCGTTGTCTGCGCACTCGCGCGAGGCGGGCGAGGGCATGGGGCACGCTCACAAGACATCCCCGACCCCTTGGCATGCCTTGCTCGCGCAACTTACACCGGATCCCTAGATAGGCGCAGCGCTGTGTGCGGACCGTGAGTAAGGCCAGCGCGTGGGGCCCCGCCTTGTGCGGTGGGGCGACCGGCCAACCCCGAGTAGTAGCAAGGCGGGCGCGCGCACACTGCCGGACCTGCGGACCCGGTCCGCATCGCTCCTCGCCTCGTCACACACCGGTCCCCTTGCGCTGGCGCTCAAGGCCCTTGATGCGCGGACCAGAACCCGCCACGAACCCAGCCCCAACCCCCGCCCCAACTCCGGCCCGCTCACCCGGCGGGCAGAACACACGGCTCAGCGGCTGCACTCGCTTGATGCTGCGGCGGCGTGGCGGGAGGGCGGCAGGCGTCATGCGCCGTGCCAACGATGGCGGAACATGACGGTGGCAGGCCTTTTCACCAAGTAACCCCGGTCCCACCAGTTGCTGATGAAGGCCTCGCGCCAGCGGCCCCTGTCGCCCGCGGCGGGCGGCTGCTTCACCACCCGCATGCCCAGAGCCGCCGCCGCCTCCAGCACCCGGCCCTGCGCGCCGCAATCAACATTACACAACACGAGCAGCAGGAGTCCAGGGTGTCGACCAACCGAGGGGTCCAGGGTGTCGACCAACCGAGGGGTCCAGGGTGTCGACCAACCCAGGCGCGCAACCGCTAGCAGGCCGCATGCTTGCGTGTCGGGTATCTGTGCGCGGCCCCTGCCTCTCAGCTGCCCCCGCCGGGCCCTGCCCTGCCTGCACGACTCCGGGCAGCGCGGCATCGCAGCACGTGTAGAGCGTCAACCCGCCGCCCGCTGGGGCCCGCGCCTCGCCGCCGCTGTCGCCAGGCGACGGCGGCGGCGACGGTTGGCCGCGGCCCTCGTCTACAATGACGTAGAAGTTCGTTGTGAGGCCCTCCGTGATGCCGCCCTCGGCATCCGACAGCAACACCTGCCGTTAGTCGGTTGGCGGTTGGCGGTTGGCGGTTAGCAGGTCCCCAGCAACATGAGCAACGCCGCCATGGCCGCCGCCCCGGCCTGCCACACGAGCGCCTTGCAGCGGCACATCCCAGCAGCAGCACGAGGGAGCGCTGGCGGTGGGGTCTGCCCTCGCAGCAGAGCCCTCGCAACAACCAGCAACAAACTGGGCGCTCCCGCAGGGGCCGCGCCAAACTTGTCACCCAGCTGAGCGCTTGCTCGCACCTCTGCTGCCTCGGGCGGCTTCGCCAGCTCATACTGCCGCCGCTCCGTTACCCAGCTGTTGGCTTTGGCGCCCGGCAGCGTCCGGGGCCGCCCCATCACGGCAGCCTGGCGCAAGGGCCGCGTGGGGTAAAGGTCGGTACCCTGTTGGGGTCTCTCTTGAGGTCTTTGCCCGCCGGATACGGTACCTCGCCATTGGGGGGCTAGGCGGGAAGGGAATGGGGCAGCCGCTGGCGGGGAGGGACGGGGTGCGCGTTGCGGTGACGGGTGTGTGCTGGCACGGCTCACCTGTACGGCATGTTCGGTACCGTACGGCGGGAGCTGGACGGGCTTGCAGTACACTGCGATCAGGGCGGGCGGCAGCGCCGCGGCGCTGGACTGTTTTGCGATCGCATGCTCGCCAGCTGCAGGGCCTCCATCATTGCCGATTGGCTCTGGTCGAGGGGAGATGGCGACCACAAGAAAGCCGTGCTGCGGCTCAGCCTGGGTTGGCATGGGGGCAGGGGTGTGATGTTGCTCGGTACGACAGCTTGCAGCGCCCCGGAGCAAAGACCGAGCGCAGTGGTGGAGCCCCTCACGGTCGCGAACACGACGACGATGCGTTGCGGTGCCCCCAGCGCCCCCGGCTGTCGAAGCTGCGGGTGCTGCGGTCGGGCTTACAGCTAGGCGAGCATTGGTGTAGGCGGCGAGGCAGGCCTTGATGGAGGGCGTGATGTGTGCGTCGGCGAAGTCCTCTAGCGAGCGAGACTAGGGGCAAGGGCCGACAGCCGGGACAGGGGATGGGAGGAGCAGTACGGCATGTCGTCAGGGAAGGCCAGGGTTACGGGCGCAGTGAAGGCTGCAGTGCGCTGCACCTCACCTGCGCCGCCAGGGCTAAAAGTAGCGGCGTAAAGGGCTTGCTTGGTCGGGTGTTAAGGAGCTCGATACCACTGCGAAAGACACGTCGCGGGGTGTGGGATAGGGTGTTGGGATGCGACGCGTGCCGGGTCGCGCACCTGAGCAGCCGTTGCCGGTGGCGTGCCCAGTCAATTATGCAGCCGTCAGGCGTCAGAAGTGCGGTTGTGTAGATGCCAGAGCCGTGCTGCGCGAGCAGCTGCTGTGGCGTGAGCGCGCAATCGCAGCTCAGCTTGCCGTCCTTATACAGCACCACCATGCTCTTGTTTGTACCGGTCTCGCTACTGTGAGGAGGTATGGTGGTAGCACGCGAAGTGCAGCGATGGCGCGAAGTGTGAGTGGTCGCAAGCCGCCGCTTGCGAGCTGGAAGAGCGCATGCTGGCGCAAGTCGTGCACTGGGTCGCGAGTGCATTGTCGATCATGAACGCCATGGGCCCGCAGATGAACTTTATTGCAACCAACAACGACTTCTCTCTGCGTCTCTCAGGCCAGGCCCTGCACACGCATCAGATACAACCAGACCTCTAACAGCCAGGTAAAGAGGGGCACGCATCTGAACGGTCAGGCGCACAGTACGGCCGGTAGCTACGCACGCGTCCGTTGTCCAATCTTCGCCCACGTGCGTCCATGTTGCCACATCGTCGCCCAAAGCATGAAGCTGTAACCCCCTTAGATCCCCAAAGAGCACGAGCGTGTTCCCTCAACATCCCTGTGTGCGTGCAATGAACCGCGCCGCTGTGTGGCCCCAGTGGGGAACTCGCCCGCCCGCATGCGCAGAGGGCCCCAGCCAGAGCCCTGCCGTGCCCAGCCCAGCCTGGCCGAAGGGCTGCCCACTGGGGCGGCAACAAACTTGCATGGCGGAGCATGGCTTGGCTTTGACAGGTCTCCAGGGGTCCGTGACGTGCGGCTGTGGCGGCGGGGACGGAGCCGGGGGGCGCGGGGGGGACTGCCGACGTCTGCCGATGACTGGGGCAGCAGGCGCCGCGGCGCCCCAGCCGCTGTCAGACCTGGTCGCATCCATGGCAACAAGGGGGGGAGAGGAGCGCCTGGCGGCAGGGCTGGTGGCAGGCGAGGGAGGGCCCGGCCTGCTGCCTGTGTGGCTAGCAAGCTGTGGTTGCAGGGCGAGCCTTGGCTGTCGAGCTGTGTTTGCTACGGCCAGCAGTCACACGCACTGGCCTTCGCGACATCCGTGCCCCCACCACCACCACACACACAAGGCCGCATTGATCTGCGCGCGTTTGGGGTGGCGTGCTATCAAGGCCACGGGGAGGGGTGCGTGCCATGTGGGTGCCAGCCCGTAGCCCCCGGCAGCCCCAGAGCTGACCAGACGGCTTGCAATATCAACTACTCGCTTCGCGTCAGTTGCGGCATGCGAGGGGAAGGAGGCAGGCGGGGCGCGGGGGAGGCACTGCGGGGCCGGTGTCCTGTCATGGCCGCGAAGGCCAAAGGTGGCCCGCGGGGCGTTGCGGCCAACCGCCCCCGGCACATCGCCGCTGCCGCCGCCGCAAGGCCAACAAACGAGGGCGGCTTCACTGGCGTAAGGACATACGGTGCATCCTGCAGGGTGGGCTTCGGGCCCCTATCCGCTGCCGGGGAAAGGGGGGACGACGCCCCTGAACGCCAGTCCTCATTGCCGTCCGTCCGCAAGAAGGCTGCTTGAGACCGGGTCGGCATTGCGGCCGTCCACCCCAGTTGCAGAGCACCTCTGCGATAAGCCATCCTTCAGGCCTGCCGCTTAACCTGCAGGCGAACACCGCTGCACCGCGCAGTCTCGGGACCCTCAAACCTCCAACTCTGGTCCAACTGCACAAGCTCTCACGCCAGCCGCCGACGCTCCCGCCTGACGCTCCCGCCGACGCTCCCGCCGACGCTCCCGCCGACGCTCCCGCCGACTCCCGCCGACGCTCCCGCCGACTCCCGCCGACGCTCCCGCCGACGCTCCCGCCTGGCTACCAAAGCAATACCCCACACGTCCGCGCCTCGACCAGGCCCCCGCCCCCCGCTCCAAACAAGCGACTCAGTGCCCCATCCTGCTCCCGGCCGGCATCCTGCACACCCGCAACCTCCTGATCGTCTGTTGCTTTCCCCCCCGCTTGCCCTGCCCTGCCCGCTCACATGCCCAATCCATTGGTGGGGCCGGCCGGCAGGCCTAGACGATGGACTGGGTAGGGGCTCCGCCCCTGTACCCATTACAGAATTCAGATGGGCCACCTTGTCAAGGGCCTATTTATCCATGCAGCTCCATGCCACTGTCCAGCACTCGTGGGCGTCCCTGCTGCTCGGCTCATCGACGCCAGCTGCTCCGCCGCGCACCTGCTGTCCGCCGCCGGCCCCTGCCGCCTCGTCCGCCTGGTGTGGGAGCGAGCGATCCTGCACCGCTCGCGCCCGGCCGCTCCGTCACGATGGGTAACGGGAGCCGTGCCGAGGCGCTGGCTGGGCCAGGTCACTGTGTTGGTGCGCATCCAGGGTTGCCGTGCACGTCTACGCTGCGCCATTGCCGAGCTAGGCCCGGGCTTCGACTGGGCGCTGGGGGAGCCGTGGGTCATGCACCCGCGCGCGGGCGCGATCCTCAAGCTGCCGGCCCGCCGAGCTCGTCTGTCTGCACACCCCATGCGCCCTGGTGTCTGAAGCCGCCCTGCGCTGCCGAATGAGGCGTTCCCTACCCCCGTACCAGACGCCGTGCAGCCTTCTGTCCTATAGGAAGTCCGAGATAGCGACGACGTGTTCATGTGCGTCGTGTCGCCCGCTGACGAGACCCCCTTGGCCGCTGTCCATGCCAACGCTCCACCGCTGCCGCCCGCCACACCAACACCGTCCGCCTTCGCTGCGCAGCTCACGGCCGCCCTACCCGGTACGATGCCAGCTGAGCTGCGACTGTGCGCTGTGCTGTCGGAAAATAGCACCTGTTTCCAGCTCAGCTGCCGCCGCACGCACGTTCGTTGCCGCACTGCGCCCCTTTCCAAGCGCATGTTCGGCTACTCAGTCGCAGAGCTCAATGAGGTGAAGAGCCGAGGAAGTGGCTGAGTACCTGCAACTAGGAGCACCAGCTGCTGCGCGGGGTGCCACTTGGCTAGGTGCTTCATGACGGCGCGGGCCACGATGTGCAGACGGACCACGTAACCCTGGTGCGGACGTCCGTGCGTGCTTCTTAAGGCTCTGCGCAGAGCTGTAGGTGAGATACTTTGTGTAATGGGAGCGTCCCGGGGGAAGGCTGCACAAGACTCGGCCTGACGGGGCCGTCTGGGCGGCAGACTCACGTCTCGCCCGTGGCCAGGTTGTGTCCGTGTTGGCTGGATGCGGCTGAACGGGAACGCATGTTGCAACAGTTGATACCGGAGCTTGGCATGGGCCGTGGTCGATAGGATTGAGTGATGTAAAAGGAACGCCACAGGAAGGCGACAGAGCCTCCAGCGTGAACACGGTGAACCGGGCTGGGGCGTGCCCCGGGCTGGCGGGGACACGGTATCGGTGTGGTACCTGTTCTCACGTCTCAACCGCTTTGCTACACACGACCTTGTACTACTTTTACTCGATCGATCGCACACCACTGGCATAGGAAGAACGTGAGCCTGCCGAGCAGCAATCTGACGAAGACCAGACTGCCCGTCTGCGAGCTTGCGGGCTGCATGCTGTAGCTTCAGACATGTATCACGCGTAGACAGCTAGCTTATAGCAACAGTTGCGGTCAGCGAGCAGCAGAGAAGGCCATTCTCGCGAACGTCGTTTGAGCGCAAAGCGAGCCGGCATCATGCCGGAGCGCTCACGCTCTCCTCCCCGTCGGAGGTCTCCATCGCCACCACGTCGGAGGAGGGACTCGCCAGACTATGCCAAGGATGAGCGCCGGCGCGGCGACGACCGCAGCATAGACGACCGCAGCGGGCGAGGAGATCGCGGGAGAGACGATCGGGACCGCGACAGGGACCGGGACCGGGACAGGGACCGTGACAGGGACCGGGACAGGGACCGCGACAGGGACCGGGACGCACGCCCTTCGCGCCGCTCCCCCAGCCCTCGCCGGCAGCGCCAGCACAGCCCGCTGCCGCCTCCACGGGCCATGCCTCCACCTCCTCCGCGCTTGCCCGACGAGGCGCGTAATGGCGGCCACCGCGGCTATGATGCCGACGGGGGCGGCCGGCTCCCGCCGCCGCCGCCCTTCCCTGGCGGCCACGGAGGCTTCGGGGGCGGCGGAGGCTTTGGGGGTCATGGCGGCGGTGGCTATGGGGGCGGCGGAGGTGGCGGCTTCGGAGGCCCTGGCGGTGGCGGTGGCTGGGGCGAGCGCGACGGCCGGGACCTACCGGCCGCGTTCGGCCGCAACCCTGCGCCGGGCCCTGTCGGGGATGGCGACGTCAGCGATGAGGACATCCGCGATAAGTCCAAGGGCAACTTCCAGGAGTAGTGAGTCGCCGGCTTGGCCGCGTGCCGTAGCCATGCGCCGCGCCCGCCGTGCGGCGTCTTCCGGTTCGCTCTGCCGGCGAGGCACTGTGCCGACGCGCGTTGCCGTGCCAAACCCATGCGCCGCAGCGCTCTCACGGTGCCGGTGCCCGGCCGCCTGCCAGCAGCGCAGCGCCCAGGCTCCGGCGAGACGCCAGTGACATGCGCGCCGGCTCGGTCCCGATGATGGGCCGCATCGTAGCTCAGGTCTCGCCCGTCATCGGTGTCCACGCCTTGTTCGCTCCCTACCGCCCATGCCCTCAGTGCTTGACACCAAGCCGCTGCCTTCCTCCCCGCCCGCCCCCCGCAGCCGCCGCCTGAAGCGCGTCAAGCTGGCGGAGCGCAACATTCGGCCCTTCTGGCGCACCACGCCCAGCCCGCCACACGACGTTGACTACAAGCCGGAGATCCCGTGAGCGCCGCGGCCGGGGCTGTGGAGGGCTCGGCCCATTAGCGCCCCGCCGGGCGGTCGTAGGAAAGCAGGCTGGCGGGCTGTGCGTTGCGCTCGCGCCGCAGCGACGTCGAAGGGGAGTGGTGGCTTGCAGGCTGCGGCGCGCTGGTGCCGCAGCGCCCTGTGTCCCGGCCTGGGCAGACTCGCCACGCCATGCAGAGGTGCCCAGATCAGGCCGCCATGATAAGGGGGCGAGCAGTGCAGCACCCGGGGGGCTTGGCTGCTGCTAGTCCGGGCCCTGGGGAGCCTAGCTGCCAGCGCGGGCTGGCGACGGCCCCTAAAACAGCGCCTCGGGGGCTGTGGGCTGTGAGGGCGAAGGTCGCGTGAGCGGCGCCGCCTGCCACGGGCTGTCGGCGGGCACACATCCGCTGGCGCTGGAAGCTGCAGCCCACTGCCGTTTGTCACAACTGGCACATCGCTGTGCGCGTGCAGTGCTGTGGCTTGCGCCGTGACGCTGCCGCGACCTGCTGCCCTGTGTGCCGCCATACCTGTGTCCCAACGCAGCAAGGACTACGTACTGCTCCTCGGAGCCGCTGCGGTGGGAGTCAAGGAGCACAAGCATAAGTGGGTTCGCATGCTTTCCGGGCACTGGCGGTGCTTCTCCTCCCACACGCTCCCTGTCACCATGGACTGCGGCTGCACTCCGTTTGGCCCGCCAGCCTCGCCTGCAACCGTGGGACGGATTGCAGGCATCGGCGTTGATGATCCAACGCGCAGCCCTCGCCTGGTCTGCTCCTTAAGCTGCCGCCTGCCGCCCGCCCGCCCCTGCCTGTCGCTCCTGCCTGGCCCCCGCCCTGCCTGACCCGCGCCACCTGCTACCGCACCCCCTCCTTCCCGCCGCGCGCAGGCACAGCAAGCGCTCGCCCAGCCCCGCGCGCGCCGCGCCGGCGCCGGCCGCGGCCCCCGCCGCTGCCCCCGGCGGCGGCAGGGCTGCGTCTACGGAGCCGCCGGACGACGAGCGGCTGCGGGCTCTGGACCAGGAGGTGTGTGTGTTTGCACGGGGCGTGGGCAGCCGAGCACTCGCGGCAGGGACCTGGCAGCCGAGCTGCTGCTGCTGGCCCTCGTCCAGCCAGCGCGCGTGGGCCGGGCCAAGAGTCACACGGAGTGCAGCGCCCGGCGCGAGCGTCAGCATTGGTGGCGCCGTCCAGGGGCACGCAATGAGGCTGGCCGCCCGCGCGCGTGCCGCTTGCGCGAGCCGTGCTGTGCAGCGCTGCTGCCTACCGCTGCTGATGCGCGCCTGTGGCCGGGGCCCCGCCGCATGGCGAACCCGGGCTCGCGCGCTCGTGGTGGCTGCCCGTCGCCGCCGCCGCCAGCGAGGCTGCGGCACCGCGGCCTGGCGGCCTGCGGCAGCGCGCCGCGGCGCCTGCGCAGCCGCACCCACACGCCCTTGTTGACGCGTGCACCGCCCCACGCCCTTGTTGTGCGCGTGATCGCAGGAGGCGGAGATGTTCCAGCAGTGGCTGGAGGAGCAGCACGTGCTGGCGGCGGAGATGGAGCGCATGCGGCGCGAGGCGGCGGCGGCGGCGGGCGAGCAGGTGGAGGACGACGACATGGTGGGGCCGCAGCTGCCCGGCGCGGAGCGCGGCGGCCCGGCGGGCGGCGGCAACTTCGGTGGCTTCCTGCGGCCTGGCGAGGGCGAGCGGTGCGTTGGGAGCGCGGGAGGAAAGGGCCGTGTGGGAGCGTGGCTCGCAACGCGGCGGACGATTGAATGGGCGCGGATCCACGCCCGCGCCCGCCGCAACCCATGCCACGTCGCTTAGCGGGAGCTTCTGGCTTGTGGTGTCGTAGGGCCCCTTTGCCCCTCCCCGGTCCGTCACCCCTCTACCCAATACATACCTCCTTCTCGCAGCATGGTCGCCGACGTGGTCAGCGGCAAGCGCTGCCGCTGTGATGCGTGACTTTAACCTCACGTTTTCCCCCTGCCGCCAACCCTGGGCCCGCAGCATGGCCGCGTACGTGGCCAGCGGCAAGCGTATTCCCCGTCGTGGTGAGGTCGGTCTCAGCTCGGAGCAGATCCAGAGCTTCGAGGACCTGGGATACATCATGTCCGGCAGCAGGCACAGGTGAGGGGCAGGAAAGGGAATAGAGGGGGTAAGGGGGCTTGGGTACGTGCCGTGAGGCGAGGTGCCGAGGTACAGCGATGTGGGCAGCGGGCGCAGGGACGGGGGATGTGCGGGGTAGGGATGGTGAGCGCAATGAGGGTGACGGGAAGGGGAAGAGGAGAGGGCGTGGGGCATGGGTAGGCGCCTTAGCGCCATGGACACGGGGGCAAGCGTGGGCTAGTTGCTAAGACACAGGCGCCCTGGCCACGGCACGACCACCACCCGTCCATCTGACTCGCCCGGCCGGCCCTTGTTCGCCGCGCTTGGCTCCCTATCCCCCGCCCCGCAGCCGCATGAACGCCATCCGCCTGCGCAAGGAGAACCAGATTTACACGGCTGAGGAGAAGGCCGCTCTGGCCATGTTCAACTACGAGGCGAGTGGCAGGGGTTCGGCAACATGGCACGGCGTGCATGTGGCGATGGGAGGGGCATTGCGCAGGCGCCCGAGGGTGCAGGGGCCCCCGGGGGCGTGCGGCCGTCGTGGGGAAGCGCAAGGGCGAGGCTAGCGCCACGCTGGTGGAATCAGCGGGCCCGGCGCGTGCTTTGTCTGCCCCTGACTCCCTGCCCGGCCGCCGCCTTGCGAACCCCCGCAGGAGAACAAGCGCAAGGAGGCGAAGGTGCTGGAGGATATGAAGGCGCTCGTGTCGCGCACGCTGCAGGTGCGTCGTACACTGCCGTGTAAACCGCCGTACACATCGCCGTACGCCGCGTTGTGTGCGGGCTGCGGCGGGGGAGTGGACGCTGCGGGACCCGTCCTGTGCAGGCCCGTCATGTGCTGCCCCTGAGCTTGGTGGCCGTGCGCGCCCGGCTGGCCCGACCAGGTGCATGGCGGCGAGGAGGACGGGCCGCAACCGCCGCCCGCTTGAGCGGTGAAGGGCGCTGCCGTGTATCGGGAAGCCAACTGCGAGGGCTGCTGCCGTTGAGTGCCGGGCTCAGTGCTGTGACGGTGACGGTTCGGCTAGCGGTTCAGCCGTCCTGGTGTTAGCCGTCTGGGCAATGCAGGGTCGGGACTGGGATGGGCGGCCAACATGTTGGGCGCGACGGACGTGTTTTGTGACGGTGGCGTGCGAGGGTGGAATAGTCGCGGCGCTCAATGCGTCGAGGATGCTGAGTGGGATGGGCATACCCAGAGCTGGTGGGCGGAGCCAGGTCCTGTGGCGAGCGCCCGGCCGTCGGTTCCCGCCCGCCCGCCCGGCTGTCTCAGGACGGGTGCAACCCGTGCACCGCACAGGTGAGGGCTGTTGAAGGCACTGGCGTTGTCTGGTTGCGACGTGCATCATCTCGATCGGCAGCACCGCCAGAGCGGCATGAGCCGGTACCCTCCCACCTCCATAGACCACGCTCCGCAGCCCTGCAGACCGCCAAGCAGCCGCACGCGAGGCGAGAACCAGTTACACTGAGCTGCCCACACAGCAGTTATATTGCATCTCGAGGTGCTGGCGGGAGACATGCATAGGGCCTGCCGCTCGAAACGGCGACGTCGACCCAAATGGTCCGATCCTGCTTTACGGGCGGGCCACACGCATCGCTGCTGTGGCATGCGTGTGTCGGCGCGCGCCTGAGTTTCAAGCCACAGCTGCGTAAGAATAGGAAGCCCGCACCTCGACACGCCGAAAGACAGCCCGCCATCACCCGATACCGTGCCACGGGGGTCCCCAGGCCCGGCAAGTGCTTAGCCGCAACACAGCGGCACAAATCATGAGCACTTGCCGCCATCCTCCTATACCCCGCCGGCAAGAGTCATGGAAGCACGTCACCGAAACCGGCCGGCCCTAACGCGGGCGGCCACGGAACCCGGACACTTGCACTCCGTTAACCCTCGTGGTCCCCGTCAGCGCAGCCAGGAGAGTCGAAAGTCGTGCCATCGCGCGCACGCGCCTCGCGTACGCGCGAGTGCGACACAGCAATCCACAGCCTCCATGCATGAAACCTATCCCCGAAGTGGGGTCTCCACCTCGCACGCCTCAGAAAAAACCAGGCGTATCCGCAGCATGCGGCCGGGCGGCGGGCTCCTCTCTCTGCCTAACCCTACGCCACCCGGAGCCGCGCATGCCGCTTCGAGGCCGGGGTGCACCCCAACGCGACCCTGCCGCTTTACTGGTAGCGGTCGACGAAGACCGCCAGGCGGCGGCCTTCGAGCTCCGTCTCGTTGAACTGCTGCACGGCGGCCTCGGCGGCCTCCTTGGTGGTGAACCGCACGGTGCCGTAGCCCTGCGGGATCGCGATGGGGGCACTGTCAGTGACGTACTGGCGGCACGGCAGGGAGCGCCGCGACCCGGCGCAGGCGCTGTACACGAGAAGATGTGTGAATTGGCACGCGGGCTGAAGATTTCACTGCACGAACGGCAAAGTCCAGCCCATCAGCCAGCGCGGCCCGACAGAGCACCGTCGTCGACCGGCGGTTCAACGGCCGACGGCCAAGCAATGATCCCCATCAAGATCCAACCCCACGCTGGGGAGGCTTAGCAATCAGCACACCGCCCTGGGACGGGGCGGAGAGCGCACTGCACGGCACCCACCCGGCTGCGGCCGTCGTAGCCAGTGACCACGTCCGCGCGCTCAACGCCGCCAATGTTGGCGAACATATCCTTGAGCTCGCGCCACGTGTAGGCCCATGGAATGCCCTGGACCACGATCTGCGGTCGGCAAAGCACAGGCAATGGGTGTGTAACGCTGGTGCCGCTTCATGGCCCATATAACGATGGTGCACGGTCACGGGAGGGCGCGACAAGAGCCAAACGGCCAGGGCAGGGACCCTGGGCAACCACCCCTGCGGTTACCCCATAGTTCCTCAACTCTGCGGGACCTCAACGCCGCGCCCACGCCCACTCCACCGAGGACACAGATAGCTATGCGTTCCGTCGAAGTTTCGGCAGACAAACCGACGGTCGCACCTGCAGGCCGCTGGACTCGCCAGTGACCTCGGCCGTCGGGCCACCGCGGCCGCGACCAGCGCCGCGGCCACCGTTGATGGCCCCGCGGCCGGCGGTGCCACGGGCTGGGCGAGGAGCCCGCGGCACATCGCCGGCACCGTCCGCCTGCTTCACATCGCGGTCCTCGCGGTCCTCGCGCACGAGGATGCGACGGCCGCCCAGCTCCGCGCCGTTGAGGGTCTGGATGGCGTGGAGAGCCTGCAAGAAGTTGAGAGGGTGCCCGCGAGCAAGCTCAGTGCGCAAGCTTAGGTATCGGCAACCCGCGCAATTCATGTCGGCGCAGCGCTCGTCTTGCACCGAGCGGCCCGACCCAAGATTACACTATGTAGAATACGTGAGACCGTATGCCGTCTGGCAGCTTGCAAGCCCAAGGACAACCCACGCGAAACGCGACCCGGTTCACCGCGCGGCCAGGCAGAGCCTGCGCAGCAACGCACCTCCTCAGGCGTCTCGAACTCCACGATGCCCCAGCCCTTCGACCGGCCTGCTTCGAAGAGTGGGCAACGCGCAGCGGCGGCCAAGATCACCAGAGAACGGGCGCGGGCGGGCGCTTGGCCCGCAGCTACAACATTAAAGTGCAACTGAAAAGGCTGCGCTGATCGGGCGGGCTAGCTATTTATCTGCTTGCAGGAGGCTCACCGTCGTCGTCGCGCATGACATTGGTGTAGACCACGTTCCCGGCCTCCCGGAACTTGTCCTTGAGGTCCTGCCACGAGGTCTTCCAGGCCAGGTTCCCCTGAGCAGTCGGAATGAGGCAACTCCGTGTCAAGTCGAGCCGGCGTGAATCCAGCCGCCCTGAGCGCCCCTGCGCCCACAAGTAGGCTGCTGGCCGCAGGCTGCAGCTCGCTCACCACGAAGCAGCGCTTCCCGAGCCGAATGGTCGGGTCTGCGGCCATAGCGGTCTGGTCCATCTCTACGATGCGCCGCTGGCGAGTCTTCCACGCCCCTGACAACAACAGCAACACCCCGGGCCCTCCTGGTCTCCACTACACGTCACGTTGAGTTGTATGTGTTCGCTAGTGAGTGGGACAGGGTCCCGCCCGGTGCTGGTGAATCGTGCAACGCTCCAGGAGAGGGGTACCCCAAATTGCGTCAAGGCGCCGCTTGGCGCGGCCCGCACAAGCGAATCCGAGTAGGGAAAGTACATATCCACACCCCTAGCTGCCTGCCAAGCCAAGAGAGGGCCGCATGGGGAAGATTGGGGAAATCGTTAAACTGACGAAAACTGCAGAAGTCCTATCGCGACATTCGTGCGTCATTTTAAACAATTCTAAAGGACCAAAGGACCAAAGGAAATTCCAAATTCTCAACGACCAAAGGAAATTCCAAAGGACCAAAGGAAAACCCAAGGAGAGTCGAACCCCCAGGTCCTTTGCAGGACCCCAGCCGTGGTGGGTTGGGGGCAGTGGTTGCCCCCGGTTGTCAGGCGTCAGTCAGTCAGTGCCATCTCCACCTTCAGGCCCAGCAGGTAGACGGTCTGGGGGTACGTGGTGGGGATGCGCGGCCCGCCACCGCGCATGCGCCACAGCCGAGCTAGCCCCGAGCTCGTGCCCGTGGTGACCTCCGGCAGGTGCCAGCCGAGGTCATGGATCAGATACTCCAACGCGATCACGTCATCAACTGTGCCGTGGTACACAGCGCAGACGTCCAGCTGCCCGTGGTCCTCGAGCTGCTCCCAGCCAGCGCCGAACTGCGTAGCAGCTGACTGCCCAGCGCGGATCCGCCAATCGCGTTTGTGGGTGCGGCCCACGTAGATAGCGCGGTACCGTCCCGAGCTCTTCCACGATTCCAGCAACGAGGCAGCCACGCTGGTGGGCCCGCCCGTCGCGATCATCTGCTTGCGCCTGGCGTCGCCGACCTCCCGCGTCGGCCTCGGCCGATGTACGGCGTAGTGGGGGTGGCGGCGGTGGGTGCGGGCCCGAGTGGGGGCGGCCTTCTGCAGGTGGCGGTACTTCTGCAGGTGGCTCGTCACGTGCAACCGCGTGAGGCCGTCTACGTTCATCTCCTGCACGGCACGGCGTGCGGGGCCAGGAGGCGGGGCAGCCAGCAGGACAGTCAGCGGTCACGCCGGGTTCCCCTGCTTCTGGTCTCTCCTCTGCCCTCCTCTGCCCGCCCTCCTCTCAAGGCCCCACCTGCACGATGTTCTTGGGCGTTGCCTTCTCGGTGCCTAGCTTGGTGATGGCGCTCTCAAACTTGCTGTGCAGCAACGGCGTCCACACCAGCCGCGGGCGCTGGAGCGGCCGCGTCGAGCCGTTGTCCGGCACGGGCAGCGCCGACAACGCCATGGGCTGGGAGGCGGCTTCCTGCTCCAGCACCCGCCGCGCATGCTGGCGGGACACTGCAAGCAGCTCCTCCACCTGGCGCTGGCGCTGCTGCTGCTGTTGCTGCTGCTGCGCCGTGGAAGCGGCCGTGGCGCGCGCGCGTGCGCGTAGCAGCGATATTGAAAGCGTCTGCGGCAGACTGATCCATTGTGTGCTGCTGCGTGCTGTGTGCTGCTGAGTGGTGTGTGCTTCTTCGTTTCATACGCTGGGGGCCCAGGTGGCCCGCGGGCTGGCGGTTGGCCAACCGCCAAAATTGTTAATATTTTGCTGCATATCACCACCAAGCAGTCGCTTCGCGCATTGCTACACACGTATGCAGATTAGCTTTAAGCATGGCAGCCTCACGCGGCTGCCTGGCAGCCCATCAGCGACTGAATGTGTGGAAAAGCTGGCGCGATCGGCGTCAGGATTTGATATGCTCTGGTCTGTGTCAGCGCTGGCGGCGCAGAGGGGTGTGCAGTGACGGGCACCCGGCCGATTCCGGGAAGACCCCCCGGGTCGCCCCGAGCCTCTCTGCACAGGCACGGCGGCTATGGCAGGAGGGCGCAGCCTGCTCGCGTGGGCTCATGGCAGCACAGCGCACGTGCGTGCCTGGCGTGCGAGCGAGCCCAGCGGACTCCCCAAGGCCGACGATTGTGCCAGCATTACCCGCCCGTGGGCACCGACGGCCACTGACGACAAAGCGCCCACTGCAGCGGGCGTCTGGTCCCTTACAAGAAGCAGGGGAGCCCCTGCCGCTGGGCGTCTTTCTGCAGGCGTCAGGGGACGGGGACCGCCGCAACACCGCCGAACACGGCACTCGGCTACCGCACAATGCAGCAAACGCTGCCAGCTGGTGGCTTCGGGTCTGTTGCTAACACTGCGACATGCGTGCAGCGGTGCTGTGTTGCCGCTGGCGTGATATCGCGGATGGACAGGGCTGGGTGTGGTTCATCCTACGGCAGAGCGCCCAGGTCGGGTTGGGCGATGGGACGGGATGGGGCAGTTCGCGTTCCCAGGCAAGGCAGGAGTGTACGCCTCGAGGGCTTGGGTGCCGGCGCCTAGGAGGGGACGCCGCCTCCTACAAGGTTGGGGGGCTGTGCATTGGGGCTGAGCCCTTCTGGCCCTTGCAACACCCTGGCTGGGACCCGGCGGTCGCTCACGTGCGGCGGCGCGGTGCTACTTGTCAAGTGGGGTTTCAATGGCAGGGGGACGTGGGGCTTCCAGACCAATCGGCGGAGAGCGGCCGGAGGGCCCCAGAGAAGGACGAAGGTAAGAGGGGGCGTGGGGCACGTGAGTGGGCAGTGGGGCTGGGACAAAGCCTTGTGAAGAGTGTCAGCGGCGTGAAGCCCAGTCGTCCGCCCCGAGTCCCCTGTCCCCCGCCGCCGCAGGGCCACACTGCTCCGTGCCCTCCCCAAGATGACACCGGCATGTCCCGCTCTGATGTCGATTGCCCTGCTGAGCCAGGTTCGTGTAGGCCATCCCCATGACTTCCACGGTGCTGAAGTATGAAGGCCATCCCCAGGCGGCCTCCTGGCCATGCCCTTTGCATCCCAATTGCTGTAGTCCTTCGGCTATCCTGACAGCGGCCTATGTTCGTGAAGGTCAGACAGGGGCACTGAGCACAGGTTGTATGCGGCCGGCCGGCCAACTTCAACTGTGCTCAGTACCTCACTCTGAGGTCGTACGTGCGCTAATGAGCGGCTCACTCTGGGGCAGGCATGTCGGCAAGCTCTCTGCACTGGCTCCTGCGCCGGGCAAGCCTGGCTACCGGGGAGAAGGGCCGGAGACAGAGGAGTTGTCGGCATGTTGACCGCCACGACCCGTGGGTCCGTGCCGGGGTCGTCACCTTGGCATACCTTCGCCGCAGCGCCACCACTCCCTCAGGGTCCCTGCTTCCCCTCGCACGCTACCGGCATCCCACGGCTTCACGCACTCGCTGTCACGCCGCGCTCGCAGAGCCGTGCTTGACCAGCTCGCGAGACCACTGCGGCGGACCCAGGAGGCCGACGTCCTGCGACCGCTTGCTGCCGCCTGCGAGCGCGAGCACCATGGCGCGCTACCGGGTCGAGGTCGCCGAGTCGGCCCGAGGCCGCTGCGTAGGTGAGCCAGGGCCAACGTGTATGCGCAGCCTGCTCACAGCTAACCGCCCGTCGCCGACCCTTAGGCGCCCTGCTCAAGCGCCCGGCATGAGGGCATGAAGGCATGTAGGCCAGTGCCGCGCCGGGCGTGACGGCGTTGGGCGTGCTCCTTCCTCACCCCGCAACGCCGCTGCTTTCGCCTGTTGTGCTGCTTGCATGCAACGCCCGCAGACTGCAGCCGGACCATCGTGGCGGGCGATGTGCTGCTGTGTACATCACCGGAGCGCGGCAAGCCGCGCAGCAGGCGAGCAGCGCAGGCCGCAGCCGAAGGTTGCCATGCCAGGGCACCTTGCCCCTAGCCCGCTGCACACATTCCGCGCCCCAATGCTCACTCGCTCGCCCCGCTGCCGCGCCCCGGAGTAGGCACCTCAAGACGTGCGCCTCTGAGCGCGTGGCCGCCAACGTTCTGGCGGCGCACGGCAGCTTTGACCAGGCAAGCGCAGGGGATGGCTGTTGGTGCCTGGGAGGTGCACCGAGCTGCGGGACCCAAGGGCGGTGGCTACCGCCCTGCGCCCTCCGCGCCCTCCGGCCTTCATCTGGAGTTCTCGGTTCGCAGGTGCCGGGCATGGCCGGGCTGCCGCAGACGGTGGCGCAGCAGGTGGGGGCCCGGGGGCGAGCGACGCCGCGGCAAGGGGTTGGTGTTTGGGGGCTCGTGGCACGGCATACTGACGGAAACGGACTGGGGTCCAGAGCGAATTCAGGTACGGCCGAGGCCGCTGACGGCTGCACATCGCCGCCTCCATCGGGTCATGTGCAGTGATGCACTGGCGCCTCCGACACTAACCGCGCCGATTCGCGATGTCTTTCCGCTACACAAACATCGCTGACCGGATCCGTGTGCTGTGCGGCCCTCCCTCCCCCTCCAGGTACGTCGCCGCCTGCAGGAGCTTCTGCCCGATGACGACCAGGAGCAGGAACATGCTGGGATGCAGGAGCAGCAGCAAGAGGAGGAGGCTGGGCAGGAGCAGGAGGAGACGGGGCAGGAACAGAAGCAGGAGGAGCCATTGGAGCAGGAGGAGGGGCAGGGGCAGGAGGAGGGTCAGGAGCACGAGGAACAGGTGCGGCCGCGCCGTCGCCATCGCCATCGCCGGGCAGGCTTATCGTAGAATGTTACACTGCGGCTTCCCGACGTTTAAGTTGAGAGGGCCCGTCCTCGTTGTGGCACCTCGAGCCCTTGCCATGCGTTGCCCGGCAGGCTACCGGCGGCACGGCCTGAACGCTGCAACTCCTCTCCTGCTATGTATGATCCTCACAGCGGCCCCCAGGGCTCAACCGCGCCCCCCTCCGCCCCTGGCACCGCGCTGGCTCACACTCTTCTCCTGTGCCACCACCCGCTGACGTTCTGTTCTACTTAACATTTGAGCACCCACAGGGCCAGGACGAGGAGCCAGCCAGGAGCGCGCGCCGCGGCCTCGCTGGGACCGACCAGGCCGTCCTGGCGGCGCAGCGCGCAGCACGCCACCGCCGCCACGCCTCCGCCAAGCGGCGGGCCTCGCCCGGTAGCGAGAGCGCCGACGAGGCCGCTGCCGCCGGCCCGGGCGCTGCTAAGCGCGCGCGGCAGGCAGCGTCGCGGCTGTCCCGCGCCTCGCGTGCGGCCCGCGCCCGGCGACGGGAGCACCGGCGGGAGGAGGGCGAGGAGGCGGAGGAGGAGGCGGAGGGGGAGGAGGTGCACGAGGAGGAGGCGCAGGAGGAGGAGGCGAACGGGGAGCGGAGCGAGGAGGCCGGCGGCGCCGGCGCTGACGCGCAGGGCGAGGGCCTGGAGGTGGAGGTGGAGGGCGGCGAGGGGAGTGAGCAGCAGCAGGCCGGCGGCACGGAGGCGGTGGCGCCGTCCAGCGGCCGCCGCAGCCGCAGCGGCCGCGCAGCGGCCGCAGGGCGTAGCAGCAAGGAGCAGCGCGGCAGCGCCCGGGGTGGGGGGCGCGGCCGGGGCCGCGGCGGTCGCGGCGCAGATGCAGAACCAGAGCCTCAGGCCGGGGCTGCAGCGCAGGGCGTGCAGGCGGCGGCCGAGCCCAAGCAGCCCGAGCCGGGGGCGGTGGCGGAGCCGGCTCCCAGCCGCAAGCGCAGCGCCGACGAGGGCCCCTCGGCGCCCGCAGAGGCGGCGGAGGCGGAAGCGGGCGCTGGAGCCGGGCCCCAGCCGGCCGAGGTGCCGCCCAGCGACGCCGACGGCGCCGAAGAGCAGGACAGCGGGGGCGGCACCGGAGCCGTGGCGCTGGTGTCGGAGGGCGCCAGCGGTGGCGGCGACGTCGCGCAGCCCGACGTGCCGGTGGAAGCAGCCGGGGGCGCCGCCGCGCCCTTGGCTGCTGCTGCTGCTGCTGCTGCTGCTGGGAGCGAGGAGGCCACCTGACAGGGCCCCATGGCTGTCGAGGCTGCGCCGCCGCCAGCGGCCGGCACGTCGGTGGGCAGCACCGGGGCGGTGGCAGGATAGGAAGAGGATGGCGGCGCAGCGGCGGTGGTGGAGACGGCGGATGAGGAGCCCGGCCCGGGGCTGCGAGCGGTGGTGGCGGATGCGGCGGCGGGGGTTGCGGGGCGGTAGGTACCAGGTGACGCCTGGCAATAAGGTGGCGGCCGGGCCGGGCGAGGGCGCAACGCTGGGCGGCGGCGCGGGGTGCGGGCCCGAGGACGGAGGCTGAGCGCTTGCTGGGCGGGTCGGCCTGGGCTGGCGGGCTCTGCGTGCGTGCCCAGGGCGGAGCGCGGGGCGGCGTTGGCGAGGGCGTTGGGGCGAGGGCGTTAAGGGAGGGGCAGGGGAGCCGGCGCAGCGTGCGTGACCCCTGGCGGGCACCGCTCTGGTCGTGTGTCTGCTGCCGGCACGCAACTACCACCGACCAGCCGCCGTGGGGCGCGCCTTACTCGCATGCGTGGTGGCGGTGCTGACGCCCGGGCGCGAACATCAACGTACGATGCGTTGCGTTGCCGTGTTGCCGTGTTGCCGCTGTTGCGCGGCTCAGTGTGAATGCTGCTGCAGTCATGTGCCCTGCTGGCACTCCCTCGCGCCTGCTTGCTGCTCGCCACGTCGCCTCGCCTGCATGGCGGCGCGCGGCCCCCTCTGCCTCGGCATGCACGCACAGCGCCGGCGGCCGTACCATACCGCGCCGTACTGCGGCGCGCTCGCGCAGCCGCTGCCTTCGTGCCGCCTCGCCGCCAACCTGTCGCCGGGACGGCTGCCGCTTGCACGGCAACCTGCACGGGTCGCGTCCGAGGCCGGGAGCAGCTAGCAGCTAGCGCAACAGGGTGCCAAAAGGGGCAATGCGCTGCATCGCCAGGCAGGCTTCGTGCACTGCCCTCCCTAGCGCCTGCCCGACAGCCTCCGCACACCCCTCCTTCCTCTCCTCCCTGGCGCCTGCCCGCCATGACCGTCCCACCTTCCTGCGCAGCGCGCGACACGGGCTGCGGTGAGCAGCGTGCTTCGGGCCGCGGTGGTGCCATTCTCCGCTACCTCCGACAGGTGGCAGAAGCCGGCGTCCTGCGGGCCACGCGGGTGGCGTCCATCACAACCCGGGCACAGGGGCGCCGTGCTTCGCAACCTGACCCAGTCATTCGCTCATTCCCCCAATCGCTAGGTGCAGACGACTTGCGGCAATGAATGCTCGAGATGCCGCGACGAAGAGCTCCCGCAACTGAACGCCTGGGCCGACCCCCACAGCCGCCTGGGCCGGCGCAGCCCGGGCCTCGGGGCCAGCCTGCCGCCTCCGTCAGGGAGGCCTGGCCACGTACGCAGCTGTTCCTGAGCCAGGGCCTGCTGGGGACGGGTTGCGGCGCGGACCGCGAGGCCAGTGACCGGCACAGCGACGGAGCCAAGCGCCAGCCGAAGGCCCGCGTCACGCGGGCGAGGATGTCCGAGGCTGAGGACAGGGCCGCGGCCCGCTTCGGCAGCGCCCGGGCCGCCTCTGCGGGCCACGCCGCCGGCACCTAGGCGGCGAGAGCGCAGAAGCGGGCAACGCCAGGGCGAGGGCATCAAAGCCGGGGGCGTCGACGAAGGGGTCCGCCACGCCGGTTCCCAGTCCATAGTACAGAACGAAGAGCAGGTTGCTCAGGGCCTCCCCACATGTCACGCGAGGCGAGGGCGCGCCACCAGGGCCCCCTGCGCAGGCGGCCAGTCGCCGGCGCAGGGGCAGGAGCGTGGAGAGCAGGATTCCCCCTCCCCTCCTGGTGGAGAGGGCACGGGGCACGTCGCCGACGGTGGGCAGGCGTGCCAGGGCCCAGCAGCGCAGGGAATGTGACGTGTCGAGCTCAAGGCCGCCCTCCCTACAGGCCAGAAGCAGCCGGGAGGTGCAGGCTGGCCTACAGGTTAGCGTAGAGGCGCCAGGGGCCCACCAGGGCGAGGAGTTTGGGCGCGACAAGGGTGACGGGGGGAAAGGAAGGATAAAGCGGCTACGAGACGGCTGAGGGCGTGGCACGCAGTGCGCATCCCAGGACCGTGTTGGCGGTGCTGGCGCACGGGGGGTCAACGCGAGGAGGCAGGAGGTGGGGTTGGGGGTTGGGGATGTGGAAAGCGCTGACGGATGGGGGCGGTGCAAAAGGCAGCCCGCGACATGGACCCACGCCGCTGTAGGAAGGATGACTTACAGATGAGCTCCAGTGCCGGCGAAGCGGCTCGACAAGGATTGCTTGGCTGCGCGGGTCGGTGGGCCCATGCGTTGATGCCCTCTGTTCCTTCGGTATTTAATTGGCCACAATGCTATGGTCACTGTTGTTCGACGGCAACGAATGCCGCAAGCGTCGCTCGAACGATATGCTCGGCGTGCTTGTTGCACTGGGAGGAGCTCATGGTCGCCTTCCTGCATCTCTGGCCTCGGGCCGATTCGATTGACTCCGATTTAAACACTCCTTGTCAACGAGGGCGTCCTCGGCGGCCGGTCGCTAGGATCGTATGGTACCGTGAAACCGACGCGTAACCGGTTGCACGGCTCTGGCGTTCAGTTTCCGCGTTCACGCCACTACTACATGGTTAAAATCATATATTATAGCACAATCGACCTGCTACACTGCTATCGACGCTTTCGGCTCCTGACTCCCATACGTCCCCAAATTCTATGAGATTGTGAAGACTTTCTTCACCGCTGATGTTAACCTATATCCACCATACCATACACGGACAAACTTGTTTTAAGCAGAGCCGAGCAGCATGGCACGCAGGATTTGTGTCCTGCTGCTGGCGCTGGCTCTTTCAGCGATACCCGGGGCGAAGTGTGGTGACTTATCCAGCGATGGTCTGCAAGGTTGGTCCCGCGGTCCCGCTTCAACTTACCTGTGGCGCCTCGTGCATATTATATGCACGAGCGCCCCCACGGCACCGAGCGCATAGATATACATAAGAGGCAGCTCGCGGTGCAGAGGACGTGTTCGCCGCGAGCAGTTCTTACAACAGTCGCTCGGCGAGGCGCTCGGCGGCGCCTGCCGCAAGCAAACATTGCCCACGCACTGTCAGATCGCGACCTTGTGGTTTGGCAGTGCAGGGACGGAGGATGTGCAGTCTGTCGGGCGGTCACGGCATGTGCATGTCAGTCCGTGTGTGCGCCGCCCTGGGCATGTCAAGAGCGCACCGGCGACCTTGCAAGCCACAAGGCATATCCAGCCTGGTTATCCAAGGGCCCGGGAAATTATCTGGGCTGTCGGCAGACTGTCCTACGGACTGCCAGGGCTCGAAGCGGCGCTGGCCGAACCGTGCGTAGGCAGGGGTTACCCCTGTGCTGAGGTCACGGCGGCCCGTTGCGACCCCTAGCGACTTCTCGCGCTCGCTCAGGCGCAAGGCTGCGACATCGGCAAAGCCGCACAGGCGTCCCTGCGCACCGCAGCAGGGGCCGGGTAACCCGTCGATTAAGCCATCTAGTGAAGGCGTTTCCCCCGAACCCAGGGTTCGGCCAACCCTTCCCATCCCAGCCTGCAGTGGGTACGCACATATCGGTCAAGAGACCCCCCCACACACATATAACACTGCCATAGGCGTGGCCCAGACGTCAGCCCTCTTAATAGCCCGTATTGGCCAATGTGGCTGCGTGGCAAGTGACGCTCAATTATCGCCCAACGATCGCTCAATGATCTCCCCTGCTGCTGCCCCTATGCTGCCCCTCCTGCCCGCACAGCTTTCGGCATTAGCGACCTCTACTTCGCGTGGTGCGGCTGGCTGATGGGCAAGCTCATCCCGACTGACCTTGGCGTCTACGACTGCACCGCCTTCACGAATATGGCGGGCTCATACGAACCTGGCGTCCGCGTCTACTCCCGTGAGCGAGCGCCATGTCAGGGTCGGCAGGTGCTCTGCTGCTCGCTCTGGGGTCCACAACAGGAGATACTGATAGCGCCAATCTGTAGCACGCCTTGCCGAGCGCTCGGTCCTCCGGTTCTTGGGGTGGCCGTCGGCGGCGGGCGAGGGCTCGGCTCACTGGGCTCCGCGACATACCAGGCGGCCGCTCATCACCCCACCGAGGCCCCAGGGGTGTGACTAGCACTGATCTGTACCACCCCGTCCAATGTGCCCATGCTCGCATGTGTACCGCAAAGAAATCTCGCCAAGCCTCTACCCAGGCGACCGCTGGGGCCACGTGTTTGCGCTCGTGACTGCCTGCAACGCGCTACCTGGTGAGCAAGTGGCTGCGGCTGCTGCACCGCTAGCTAGCTGCCGGCTGTCAGGCAGGGGCCATCGGAGGCAGCCGATCGTTGTTCATTCGCAGCGAGCAATAGGCGGACGTTGCCCAACGGCGGTCAGCGAGGCCTGCGTAACGTAGTCCGATCCTCTCCTGTTGCCGGGCGTGTACCTGCTGCCACGCCAGACTGCACGGGCTTCCTAGCCACCGGCTGGCTCATCAAGGGTCCCATCCTGCGCTCCCAGCTGAGCTTCCCGGTCACGGACTCGCTCTTCCAGAAGCTGCCAGCTGGGCGTCCCGCCCCAGGTACGTGAGCGTGTTGTGCAGGCGCTGTATGTTACGTATGTAGCATTATGGTACCGTTTAATACAGCCTACCCGAGTACCGTAGTCTGCGCACACGCACACACGCACACGCACACACGCACACGCACACACACACCGCACATGCACACGCACGCGCACACGCACACGCACACCGCACATGCACACGCGGACACGCGCATGCACATGCTGATACGCGGCCATCAGCATCGGCCACACCGGCACCATACGCAAGGACCTGCCCAAGTAGCCCAAGCTGCTGCGCGACCTGGGCTGCGAACCCACGCAAGCCGACTCCTGCTGCCGAGACCTACATCGCCTGGCAGTCACGTACGCCCTAGCCATAGTGGCCCTGCGCCGCGACCTGGAATATAACAAGGGACAGCGCCGCCGCCCACCTTAGGCGACAGCCTAAGGGGAGCGGGATGGTTCATCACCTTTCCCACCCCACCACGCCCCGGGGGACAGGGCGCGTAGGGGGCTTCGGCTCTCCTGATCGCCCTACCTCCTTAAATCACGGCGAGTCGAGCTCGCCGTACATCTATTTCTATTTCTATTTCACATGCTGATGCTGGCTACTGTGGGGGCATGCCGCCGCCAGCTACTGTGCATTTGAAGCTCATCCTGACCCCTCGCCTCCCCTCTTGCTGCCGTGCGTGCGCATACGGGTGCGCTGCGCATCTCAGTCCAGGGAGACATCCGCCTGGTGGATGGTGCGACACCCCACTCCGGCCGGGTGGAGGTGTACTACAACCAAGATCACCCCGACTGGGGCGGGAGCTGGGGGACCATCTGGTACGTGCGTTAGTGCCATTTAGCGGGTAGCTAGCTTGGGGTCGGCCCATGCGTAATAAATGTTCCTAGACGCTCCAAGGGTAGACTAGCCACGACCGTTGTCGATTTGTCAACAGCTGTATGTGGCCATTGTGTTGCCCACGCACCGCTGTTGCTGCCGCGCCGCCGCAGCGACGACGGATTCGACGAGAACGAGGCCATCACGGTTTGCCGACAGCTGGGGTACGCGAGCGGATACGCATGTGAGTGCTGCCGTGCGCGAGCCAAGCCACGCAAGAGGACGGGGCGCTGCTCGCCCACTTTGTGTTCACACTCGCTCATGCATGCTCTTCCCCGCCCGCAGACACAGCGGGCGGAGGGATAGGCTACATCCTGCTGGTACGTGCGCAAGCAAGCACTCGCTCGCTCGCATGGCTTGGGTGCCCGCTGTTGTTCGCTCGCTCAGCAGGCCGTCTGTGCCGTGCCCTGCCATGCCGCATGTAAAGCAAATCAAGTTCCCACGCGCACATGCGCATCCGTCTCGCCCTCGTGCTCACATGCACTGCTGTCCGTGATGACACACCCGCCGCTCGCTGGCAGGATGATTTGCGGTGCCGGGACAACCGCAACTCGAGCAGCGCCTCGCTACTGCGGGACTGCGGCACGCTGGTGGCCATGGCCAACGGACCCAACACCCAGGCGGTGGTGCTGGGCCTGCTGAACTGGCACATCAGCGACTGCACCCACGACGAAGATGTCGGGGTGGACTGCACGCCTTGTGAGTCGGTTGCTTGCTTGCTGGGTTGGTTGCCGGTAGATCCATGTTCGCGGACTTGATGTGCTGACGGAGTACTACATGTACACTGCCAATTACTAGCTAGAAAGCTAGCTAGCTAGTTAGATAGCTAGGCCCGCGGCATGGCATACATGTCATGACACATACGTGCGGCGCCCTTGGTTATATGCATTGATCGATAATGCATTCAATGACGCCCATACATCATTCGGTGCGCCCTGCCTTGCTCCGCCGCCACGGTTGCCTCACAGATCCGCCGCCGCCACCATCGCCATCACCGCCGCCGCCCCAGCCATCACCGCCGCCACCACCGCCGCCACCGCCGCCACCGCCGCCGCCGCAGCCGCCGCTGCCGTCCCCAGACCCACCGCGGCCGCCGCCGCCTCAACCGCCAGCCCGTCCCTCGCCGCCCCCTCCAACGACAGCCAACAACACCGCGCTCCCGGGCCCCAGCAATAACGCGACCGCGAACACGAACGCTACGGTACAGCACCCATCGCCGGACCCCTCGCGCCTTGCCGTGCCACCAAGCGGCGACGATGCGGCACGTCTCGCCGAGTCGACTGCTCCCTTCCCCGACCCACCGCTGCCGTCGCGGGACTGCGAGCGCGGCCACGCCCAGGCGCCGCTGATTGCCGTTGAATCCGCGAGCTGGTGGATCTTCTTTGCCGCATTGATGTGAGCAGACGGGCTCGCTAGCTGGGCGGCGACCCTCCGTGCCGCGCACCCTACTACACTAGCTACACTCATGGCGGAATAGCACCTTGGGTTGAACATCTTCTGTGCTCGCTCCACGCACCCCCAACCAGCTGAGCCCGCTGGGTCGCGCTCCTTCCTGACATGACCCTCCTCAGTGTCGCCGTGCTCTGGGTCGACGCGTACGTCCTCCTCTCGTGCCGCGCGCCCGCGCTCACCTGGCTGCTGGTGCTGCTGTGCGGGGCGGACCTGGCCTCGGACGCGCTCTACTTCGTCTCGCTGCCCTTCCACAGCACCGCCACGCGCTGCCTCTGCGGCGCGGCGCTGGGCCTGCAGCTGCTGCCCCCGCTGTGGGCCGAGGCGCTGCGGCCGCTGCTGCGGCTGTCGCGCCAGCAGCAAGGGTCGCCGGCCTCCACAGCATCGGCCCTGCTGCCACACCCATTCCAGCGCGCCTGGGCCTGGGCCCGGGCGGCGGTGCCACTGCTGCCAGCTGCCAGCGCCGCCACGGCGCCCAGCGCGACCTCCACGGCCGCAGCAGTCGGCGGCGGTACCGGTGCGTGCGCAGCCGGCAGCAGCAACGTCGCGGCCGCGTCATCGCCTGCTGCCTGGCGGCTGGCGCTGCGGGTGCTGGCGCTGGCGCTGGCCTCGCTGCTCGGTCTGCTGCTGTCGGCGGCGGCGCTGGTAGCAGCGGCATGGCTACTGCTCACCAAGCTCTTCGTGCTGGACCTGCCGCGCGGCGCCTGGCGTTGGGCCTGGACGGGGCAAGCGGCCAAGCCGCCGCCCGTCGCGGGCGCGGTGTCACTGGGCTGGATTCGGAACCTTTTGCTGTGCGAGGTGCTGCTGGAATCCGTGCCGCAGCTCGCGATCCAGATCACGAACTCGGCGACGACCGGGGGCTGCGCTGGCGGCGGCTTCAGCGCCGTCGCCCTCGTGTCCATCGCGACCTCGGCCCTGGCGGCGCTGGCGGGCCTGGCGGTGGTCGTGGCGCTGAGGAGACGCGCGGCGGCGGTCGTACCCGGAGACCCGGCTGCTGGCGTGGAAGACCCCGAGATGGCCATCAGCAGGTGGGTGCGTGGGTTTCTGGAGACACCGGCGATGTTATCCCTGATGTGTGTTCTAGCTACGGCAAACGCGTGAAGTCGTCTGCGGGCTGGGAACCACGCACGGCAAGATTGCTCAAGGGTCATGCCCCGCTTCGCACGCACCTTGCTGCCCATCCGGTCTGCCCTTTGCGGACGGACCCGCCGCCTGCAGGCGCTCGTCGTCTTCGCTGTCCAAGCCCAAGGCGGGCGCTGCCCTGCCAGCTGCGGAGACGCACCTTCAAGAAGGACCCAAGCCGGCACCTCCAACCCCGGCACAGGATCCGTCGGCAGCGCCCGCGCCGGTGCCGCCGCAGCCCACGTCCGAGCCCGATCCGGCGCCACCGTCACCGCGACAGCCGGAGCCCTCACCCGCGCCGCAGCAGGTGCCGCCCTCCTTGCCCCTGCCGCCGGCTCCAGCGGAACCGCCGTCGCCTCGCTCCTTGCCGGTGCCGCCGCCTCCAGCCGGACCGCCGCCGCAGCGCCAGTGCAGCGA